>VDFB02092184.1:0-12747 GCA_007258455.2 Sequoia sempervirens | reverse complement strand
AGGTAATGGCACTATCAATCAGAGTGATGGACAATGTTTAACCCCTATGCACAGATATATATGTATGTCATAGCAGATGCAAACAACATTGATTCCATAAGACATTGGTGATTGTTGTCCTCTAGGTTAGGATGTATTGTTTCATTTTTTATAAGATGTTGTTGAATAGGCTATACTATTTGATTTTTGAAAAGGTGCTCTAGCAGGAAGGAAACAAAATTAGTTTTTTTTTTTATATAAAGAAGAAAGCACATGGGAATATTGACACATCTGAAAACTGGAACCATTTCTCTGTAGTGCATAGGCTGCTCCCAAATGGCCAGTAAACAAAAAAAGGTGAAGGGCAGATAAATAGCTCAAATATTCATAAGTTATACGCATAACCTCAAAGATACATGTAGAAACTACATATACAGACATACACACTCACACTTTAAATAAAACCATATTAGTTTCAACAACAACCTAGTAAATTCTATTTTTCAATAGCATCTTATCAGAAAGGAAACAATATAGCCAAATCTATAGACCAACAATCGACAATTCCTTATGGACATCATAAATTCTCTAACATTTACTATTGGATTGCTGATCAAATATGAAAAAATATAGCGAGAGCTAAAGTCATAAAGTAGTTTATGCTATTTTCCTAACTTCAAAGAGCTTTTCAGCACATTGTATGTGGCAAGCAATGTTTCTTATTATGCTTAATATGAAGCCTATTATTGCAAGAATTCCCCTTGAAGACAAAAAAATAACAACTATCCTAGCAAAGCAATAAACAGGGGGACGATTTTATATGAATGTTGTCTACATCTTATTTCACACACATACATATGTGTACATAGGAAAACAACAATGAAAGGAAACTAAAGAAACAAATACTTATGTGTTTGTCTACACACATACAAATGCATTACAAACACATTTGCCTACACACAATTGTATGAAGATGTTGTATGCACTGAGAACATTGAATTGCATGCATAGATGTTTTTTTACATGTATATGTAGATGTATACATGCATACAGCCATGTCCACAAGTATATATAAGAATAGTTGGAAATATAAAGGGTTTTTTCAAATTCCACCTCTTCCTCCTTGGTTCAAGTGTACCTCTTCTTGATTGCTTTTTCTCTTCTCATTGCTTTCTTTGGTGTCCCCAACAAATGCACAATAAATTATCACAACCAACACTTTTGTATTGCTTTTCCAACTATCGCCCCATGCAGGAAACACAAAAAAAGCTTGCTACTACCTCGACAGCAGCTTCACATTGCGTTATCGAAGGTGTACCTTCACAAAAGCTTGCCCTCCTTGTTTGCACTGTAATAGTTGGTAAAGCCACAGAACAACAGTTAATAATACCTAGTCAAAAATTGTACAGACATTTGATCACATTGATGGAAAATGTGTTTCCCCTATGTGCAGGAATGCATGTATGTCATAGTGGATGAAAAGAACATTGATACATAGTGATCCCTATCTTTATTTTGTTGGGACATCATTGGAATCATAAGATGTATTTTCAATGTTTTATAATAATGTTTTTTGCATCCAATATCACATATGTAGATTTCTGCACATAGTGGAAATAAAATCAGTGGCAATGATAGTCAAGAATGCCCTTTAGATAACAACATAAACTCTATAACAATAACTATTTTATTATGCATTGAAAATGAAACAATATAGCCAAAGCTAGAGAACAACAATTAAGATTGCATTATGGAAAACAACACAAAATATTTTATTATGTTGCAACCATTGGCACAAAATACAAGCCATAGAAACAATATTAAATTTTCCTACGTGTAGATATGTATGTATGTCAAAGTAGATGTAAAAAAGTACATATGCACTCTTCGCAATGTTTATTATTTTGTGAAAATAGTTGTTATTTGTTTGAACTTTGACAGGGAATTCTTTGAATGATATACTTTATATTAACTATTATATAGAACATTGAAGTATTTTTCCTAATTATTTCTTTTCCTTCGTATTATTGATGTCTCTAGGAAAAAAATTGAGAGATTAAAAAAATGAAACAAAAAAATTGGAATAACAAATTGTATATTAAGTGTTATATGAATCATTAAAGCCTTTATTTTTATTAATCCTTTGCTTTCATATTCTTAATGCTTGTGCAAAAAAATTGAGAGCTCATGTTGTGTTTTGAAGTCATAGACCTTCTATTTAGCTGTTGGTGTTGCAACTCTTAGCTTTAAAAAGAGCAGCCCTAGCAATGTCGGTGGCCTCTAGCTCTACCCAGGCCGATGAACAATCCTCAAGCACCAGTCTTGTAAGTCTATTTCTTGTTTTGTTTTTTTCTACTAAAAATTAAATTAACACTTTTCCAAGTGCACCAAGCGAACCGAGAATATGCTTCATTTGAATTAACAGTTGTTATGATATATGTTCTAACTAATTTATATTTAAACTCTTTTTCTTTGCTTTTCCTTTCAATTTGTTGGCCATTTGGGAGTGACCTATGTGTTAGAGGGGAAAATGTTACAGTTTTCAAATGTGTCAATATTGTTGTTTGCTTCTAGACTTGAGTCATAGCCATGAATATGTCATTGTTGCCACTTCGCTAAGTTTAACTGCCTTGTAGGATACAAATGTAAATCTAGCCTTAACAACACATGTGATACAATCCATTGATGCTGGAGATGTTGTCCCATATCTGGTTCTCCAGCTAATGTCTTTCCAAAAAATAGGAGGCAATCAAAGCCCGATTGACCAGTACAAAGTCATCCTTTCTGATGGAACCCACATGCAAATAGGAACTTTTCCTTCAAAATTCAATGACCTTTTGTTGACAGGGGCATTGAAAATAGGTTCCATCTTGTGCTTGACATACTATCTTTGTAGAAAGCTATGAGAACCAAGGTTAGATATTTTTCTACACTACTTGTACTTGTAGTTTTATGCTTTCTTGTTTGTGGGGACTTCCTTTTAAAGTATTTGATGTTCATGTGGTTCTAGGGTGATTGTCATATTGTCCTTAGATGTTAAAATGTCAGATTGTCGGCTAATTGGAAAACCTAGATATTTTCTTAGAGATAAAGAAGAACAAATAGTTGGTTGTGAGTCACCCTCCCCATCCAAATGAGGCTCAACATTTGGGATTATTACATCCCCAAGATAGCATGATACTATTGCAAATATTAGCCTTGTTAAAGGGCTGGATGTTTACCAAACCAAATGGACAATAAAAGGTTGGGTAACAACAAAAAGGGATATGCACCATTACAACAAACAGGGGCACGAGGGCCAAGTATTCAACTTTGATATCGTTGACAATGAGGGAACATAAATACAAATTACTTGCTTTAATGACATAACAGAATTGCATTATGGTAGGGTTGAGGTGGGTCGTACTTATTATGTGTCAAAGGGGTTGGTCAGACAGGAAGATAGGAAATTTAATAAGTTAAATAGCTAGATGGAAATCATTTTGGATCAAAAATCAATGTTAAAATAATGTGACAATGAGGCCTTTGTGCCATAAAAATTATTTAAATTTATCCCAATAAATGAAATTGCAAATTGCAACAATAATAGTTTAATTGATATTATTGGCATTGTAGTGCATGTAGGAATGGTATCAACTATACAAAGAAAGGATCCATCCCAAACAATTTGAAGGACTGTTAAACTTAATGATTTTTCATCCTTTTCAATTGATGTTAATTTGTGGGGCTCAAATTGGGAAGCAAAGGGTGATGAACTTGAAAGGTTGTACACCCTGGTTTGGCTCTCATCCTTGCTGTTAAAAATGTGCATGTTGGGTATTTCAATGGACCGGTTTTGAACATAGCCACATGGACTCTTCTATATATAAATCTTGACATACTAGAAGCACAACCCTTGATCCAACGAGGACATATTGATCCACCTTCCGTTGAGCCCTCCTGGATAGTGCCTCGAAAGGTTGCTTTAGAAAATGGGAGAGTCACTATTGCATATATCTTGGATCACTGCCTTGGCTTGCTAGAAGCTTTGCAAGCTACTATCAAGGAAACAATAAAATATATTAAAACTGATGCATTATGTTACGCTGCATGTCCATTGTAGGCCAATGGTAGAAAATGAAAGAAAAAGTGTGAAGAGTCCAAGAAAAATACGTGGTTATGCCCTAAATGCCAGACAACAATAGTTGATTATGAATTTCGATATTTATTACAACTAAAGATGGAAGACCACATAGGCGAGATTTGGGCTACTACTTTTGATGAGGCTACAACAAGCTTATTGCAGATGTCAGCAAAAGAGCCTTACATGTTGCAATATGAGTCTTCTACTGTAATGAATGTTGAGTTTGTTATCAATGCTGTCACCTACACCTCATTTGTTTTCAGTATTCTTATTAAAACTCAAACCTATAATTCAAAAACATGGCTTAAAACAACAATAGTCAAAGTTGCAAGAATTAAATTTGAAGTTGAGTGCAAGCTGTTGCTATCAGATTTGTCTACTATTTCCGTGTCGTGCAAGATTCTCTAGAGATAGTTGTCGTACTGCCTTGAATGCCAAAACGACCATGCCTAATTGTGACTTTGGATATTTGTTATAGTTTCTATTGACTGGACATTTGTTTTGTTTTCTTTCTTTGTGGTGCTTGTCACATCAAAAGACCTTTCCTTTCTACTTAATGCTTTGTTGTTCGTTTAACTGGTTATATATTAAGACAATGAAGTATAACTTATAATTTTTAACAACATTTAACATTTACTTGAAATGGTGAGCAAGAGCAGCGAGCAGGAGGGCAATGTAGAAGGGGAGGAAGATTCTGAAGATGGCGATGGGGACTGGGTTCCTACGCGGAGGTTTTCCCTGCTTTGTTTTGACCTGCTTTGGCTTTGGGCATCCCTGGCGGTGTTGGTTTTATGGTTGGCTTCGGTTGGGTGGACGGTTGTGCTCTTTGGTGTTATGGCTCTTGTCTTCCTTTGGGCGAATGCATTCTCTGATGATGTGTCTCCTGTCTTCCTTTAGGTGAATCCTGGACTGTGCTGGGTATGCATCTCCTATCTTTCATCTAGCGGGGGAGTGTTTTATGTTGGTCTTGTGCCTGTTGTGGTAGGCTTTTGGTGGAGTGGCTTGAGGTTCCCCTGTTATGGGTGTGTTGCCCTCCTCTTTTTGTATCGGGTGTGGTCCTTGGTGCTTGGGGCCCTCGTTGTTGCTAGTTTTTTCTCTCTGTGGTGTGATAGGGATTCCAAAGCAATTGTTATGGGAGAAGACCCTGTGGTTGACGCAGAAGCGGATGGAGTTGTGGATGGCTGCTTGCAGGAGGTGTGTTTTGGCGCCTCTTCTGCTCACTTCATATCTAGTTTTGGAGGTAAGGTTGGCCTATGGGCCTCACCCAGTCTCTTCTCTTTGGCAGCTTGAACCCCATTCTCTTGGGTTCGCTTCTGCTACTCTGTTTTGGTGGGCTGGTTCCTTCTCCATGGTGTTTCATTGGTTTAGCCGGAGGGGTTTTGTTTCCTTGGCTTTTTTTGATGGAGTTGGTACCTGAGGCTTGTCTTCCTCTGTGTATGGTTTGGTGCCCTATTGTGAACCCCTTCTCGGCTGTGATGATTTTTCATCTCTTGGGGTTTGTTTCAGAATTTCTTTGCTGGGTTTTCGTAGCCCTTGTTTGGAGGAGTTGTTGGTGGGGAGCTTTGTGTTGGCAGAAGGTTTCCTATTGTTTTTGCTATTATCTTTGGCTGATGGCTGGGTTTGTTTTCACGCTTTTCTTGAACACCCAGAAGTTTTTTATGTTAATGGTTGCTAAGGTGGCCCATTGGTTTCCTGCTATTCTCTTGGAGCTCCTGTATGCTTAGCCAAAGGATGGTGTGGCTTCCCATTCTTCTAGAGCTCTAACTTTCTTCCATCTCCTTTGCACTATGTCTTTTGTTGAGGCCAAGACAACTCTTGATGGTCAAGAGTCATTTCCTATTGAGTTGGAGGTGGGTATGTTGGTTGTGGATGGATTTCCTCTTCTTTGGTTTCCTTTGGTGGTGTTCCTATTGAGGCAAAAGTTTCTCCTATTGAGGTGGAGGCCAAGGTTGCTAAAGAAGTGTGCTCTTGGTTTTTTGGGTTTTCACAGTATCCTCTCCTATAGAGGGGAGCTCAGTCCTCTTGAGGTGGATTTGGAGTTGGTATGTGGTACACTTTAGAGCTTCAAGGGGTCTTTTGTGCTATATTTTTTGATTAGGAGGTTGGGTTTAATGGTGGTAGTTACCATTAAATTTTCTTTTGATGGTTTATGGTCTACTGTTTCTAAGCAGATGGATGGTTGTTGTTGTGCTAGTTTAATGCCTGATTGTTTCATGGGGTTTTTATTTCATTCAAAACTTGGGTGGGGTTTCTGGTCCCGGATAAAACCAGGTTGTATCTGGGCTTCAGGCCCATGCTTGTGTATCTCTTGTAGTATGTGATGTCAAGATTATCTGTTAGTGGCTGTTGTTGGGATACTGGTGGTTTATGAGTTATCTTTCTTGCAGTTTGTTGTTGTTGGGTTGATTATGCTTACTGATGTTATCTTAAGTTTTAGCTATCTTCTCTTGTAAAGGGTTTCGTGCCCCTCAAAACCCATTTTTTTACCCCTAATCAAAATAAAATGGAAATCATTTGCGTTCTT
Source organism: Sequoia sempervirens (assembly GCA_007258455.2). Taxonomy (NCBI): domain Eukaryota; kingdom Viridiplantae; phylum Streptophyta; class Pinopsida; order Cupressales; family Cupressaceae; genus Sequoia; species Sequoia sempervirens. Next base: position 6,121 of record VDFB02092184.1, on the reverse strand, counting down.
TTTATGCACCAAATTAAAAGGTTCTTAATTATGAAAACATGAAATGTGTTCCTTTTTAGAGCCCAAAATTGAAGTGTTTTATGTTCTTTTATGAGCACCAAATGAGAGCTCCTATTTTAGAAAGCTTAAAAATGGTTCATTTTAACAACACCAAAATCAAATGTGAGTTGTGTTGTTCAATTTAATGCACCAAAAGAAGGTTCTTAATTTAGAAAAGCTTCAAATTTGTTCAATTTTAAAAAGCACCAAAATCAAATGTGAGAGTTGTTGTTGTTCATCTTAGAGCACCAAAAGAAGGTTCCTAACTTAGAAAGCTTAAAAATGGTTCATTTTAAAAACACCAAAATAAAATATGAGAGTTGTTGTTGTTCATTTTAGAGCACCAAAAAAAAGGTTCCTAATTTAGAAAAGCTCCAAATTTGTTCAATTTTCAAAAGCACCAAAATCAAATGTGAGAGTTGTTCATTTTAGAGCACCAAAAGAAGGTTTTTCCTAAGTTAATAAAAAAATATTGTGGCTCCCAAAATCTTGGACTGATCGTCTTCCTTGCACAAAACAAGTTAATATGTTTCAAATCCTGCATAAAAATCCATTAATTCCTGTAAAACAAGCAAAATGTTAGCAAAAAGTTCATTACAATAGTGTAGGATCTCTACACTTGTCTTCCAAAGAAAATGGTCAGAAAAAAATCAAATGCTCAATTTTTTTTTGCAAATGCTCAGAAATTTCATCAATCAAAAGCGAGCATTTTAGAAGGCTCCCGAAATCCTGTAACTTCAAATTTGCTCATAAAAACATTAATAAGGAGGACCTAGGTCCCACCGAGCATGCCGAAATGTGTGAGGGAGAAAGAATCCATTAGAATGAAAAGCAAGATTAAGATTAACAATTGAAATTAGAATCTATCTAATCCAAAAACACCTAATCTATTCATATTCCATCACTCATGAAATGAACAATCTAAGCTATTTGAACTTACGAAATGAAATCCTAATATCAACACAATGAATTCAAAAGAAAAAGAGAGATTACCATCCCATGTAGCTATTTGAACATACAAAATGAAATCCTAAGATCAACACAATGAATTCAAAAGAAAAAGAGAGATTACCATCCCATGTTGGAGTGTATTTGCTTGATGTTGGATTGTGTGTATCACTGCAAAGCCTCCATTGTTCGTGTGCAAAAGCTTGATGAACGATGTTTGGTTGATCGAAAAAGGTTGAAGCTCTATCAATGGTGATTGTGACAACACTTCATTGCAGAAGTATGTTGATTCTCCGATCCTCTTTTTGTGAGGAAAAAGGTTTGTTATATAGAGAAAGAGATTTTGAATCGACGATTAGGATTCAAAAATGTTGGATCAAGATCAATAGACAAAAGGTGTTGAGAGGATTTAGACATGAGAAGATTGTGCAAATTGACTGATCAATCAAGATTAGATTGGCTAGTCAGGAAATAGATGGCTTAGTTAGCAACCATAATTTTCTCAATCAGAAAGTGGGTGAGGAATTATGAATTAATTGATTCATTTGAAGTGCGATACAAAAGCTCTAAATTTAACTTTACAAAAATTTACATTAATTTAATTTGAATTTTGTCGGACATTTAATAACAAAGATAATACATATAGGAATAATAGAGCGATTAACGAAATATATTTTAGTCAACTAGAAGAAAGTATTTGTTATGTTCGAGGAGATTGTGCATGAAGAGATAATGAGACAGTTGATATTTAGTCAACTAATTTAGAAGAGCTAGTTAAGTTTTTGAGGGAAATTAATTAATATCAAGAGGAATGTGCACATGTGAATTTGACTTTAATAATTAAATAATTTAATTTATTTAATTTGGAAAGGGGAAAGTTGTTTAATTAAATAATTACTGATAATCATTTAATTAAATTAGAGAATATGTGGGGTTAAATAATTAAAATAATTATTTAATGTAGAAGTTGAAAGAGGATTAAATGAAGAGTTAACTAAATAGATATTTTAGTCAACTGAGAGAAATTGGTCGCTATGTTTAAGGGAATAATGCATGCAAAGATAATTGAATAGTTAACTAAATAGATTGTTTAGTTAACTAAAAGAAGAATTAGTCCATGTGGAGAAGATAATTAATTAATATTAAGAGGAACATGCATGATGAATTGTTTTTAATAAATAAAAGATTACTTATTAAAGGGATGATGTTGAATGGGGGTTAAATAATATTTAATATTATTTAATTTATAAAAGGTCGGATTAAATAATTGAAATAATTATTTAATGTAGAAGTTGAAAGGGGATTAATAATATTATATATTATTTAATTTATGAGGGGGGATTGATTGATTTAATTAATCAGACAGGTTGATCATTGCCGTCAGGTTGGCTTTACAAACAAAGAGTTGCACGAGTTTGGGATAAATCGTAGGCAGATAAAGGCCCAGCGTGATTTTAGATGAGCAGGGGACAGAGCACCGTGTCATGAAGGAAAGCAGAAATAGTGAACAAAACGAGAGAGAGATGGCAGAGAGGCATAATACCATAGTGGAGTTTCGAAACGGTGGTGAACTCGAGGAATTTCCATCCCCACCTAAAAGTCCTTAAAAGAAGGAAGGAGGTTCTTGGTGAATGATGGCAAAACTCTTATGAGGCGGGCCATCTGGATTAAATGCGTTCCCATCGAAATTAAATTAAGCAGATGAGAGAACACTTGCAGGCAGGAGGGTCAAAATACGAGAATGTTGAAAAATGGGCAGTATTAAGGCATAAATTTATAGTCCACCAAGTTGAAAAAGCTGGCCAATGTGGCGGAGTGTCTGTGACAAGCGGGGAACAGACAATACAGATGGGAGCTAGGAGAAGCCTTGAGGAAGGGGGGGACAAGTGGGCCCGGGGTGGAAAGAATAGTGGAAGAGTCTAAGCCCCGGTGGGCACGGAAATGCTCTGTTCCTCCACTACAAATTCCTATAGATCCCTAGAGGATTAAATTCGAAGCAGACAAATTAAAACAATTAGGGATCTTCATCAAATGGGGGGGCGGAATTGGTGGATCAGGGGAAGTCAAAAAATGGTGTTTTGAGAAATGGGGCAATAGTGTTGAAATCGGTGCTTTGGCTAATGACTATTTCCTAATCATTTTTCAAACAGCAGAGGAGAAATGGAAAGCCCTCAATAGTGAACAGTATTACCTGAAGAGCACTGGATTTCATTTGATTGATTGGTACCCTAATTTCAATCCATGGAGGCACACCACCCAGGAAGGTTCGATCTGGATCAGAATTTATGAAATGCCTTCCGAATTTTGGGAACTAGGGCTGCTAAAATCAATGGGGAGCCATTTGGGAACGGTGAGATCAATAGATGAAGTCCTAATTGACAGAAGCAGGGGTGCATACATCAGAATGTGCTTGGGAGTGAATCCACAACATAGTCTTCCTTCAGAAATAGAAATTCCCACTGCTGCAGGACCGTGTCTACTGAAGGTTGAAAGAGAAGATCATCTATCCCTATGTCCTATGTGCAAATCCATAAGGCACGGGCATTTGGAGTGCAATGGTATGGTTAAAGTGGACAAGGCCAATAAATATTCTCAAAAGCTTTTGGTCCGGTTAGAAGCCGGTACCCATTGAAGTAAAACCACGCCTACTGTTGAGCAGTATGAGATCCCTGTGCGGAGGCTGCGGTGCCAGCCGGACCTATAGGGGGTTACGATCCCTGACTCTGACCTCTCTTGAAAATAATGAAGCAGCGGTGGAGAAGGCGGAGCCAGTGAGAACAGGAGGTTTACGCCACATGGACTATGGAAAAAGCCATATCTCGAGATAAAAGAAGCAAAGCTGGGAACATTACGGAGAAATTTTGAAATCACGAAGGGTTGGGCACGTTGTGCAGGCAGCCGAGAAATCTGAGAGCTGATGGATGAAATCGGGATGCTGACCAGCAAGGGCCAGAACTCCCTAGGAGAACAGTGATTTGGTCAAGAGTGAGGTTGGCGGGGCTGAAATCCCTGGGATGTCACTTCGGTGAGAAAGATCCTGAAATCAGGGCTGGGGCCTTTGAGGGGCCTGGGAAGACAATGATTTAGACACAGGAGGGAGGAGGCCACAGTCGCAGAGCAAGAGGCCTTTTGAGGAAAGGACCTTAGAGCAGACCCAATCAAAATTGAAACATCCGAATACCATGACCAAAAGGAAGAGGGGTCCTAAATCTAACAAAGCCAAACTGGAAATGGCTGCCAGCGCTAAAGGCCAAAGGAAACTAAGAAGCGGGAGGGAGATAGCCCCTCCTGTGGAGCCATGAAGGTTATCACATGGAATGCTAGGGGCCTAAACGCCCCTAGCAAATGGCACATGGTCAGGCGCCAATTAGATCAAAGTAAGGCAGACATAATTATGCTACAGGAAACCAAATGGGAAGGTCAGGAGATAGGAAATAAAATGAGAAATTGGAAGCAATGGGAAGGAGTCTTTGTGGAGTCAGTTGGGGCTTCTGGAGGTTTAGGAGTGCTGTGGAATCCCCTCTTCATTCAGTGTACGACTCTAATGGAAAAGCAAAATTGGTTGGCAGTCAGATGTAGGATTCTGAGTCAAAACAAGTTTATAATAGTTGTGAATGTTTATGGACCAACAGCTACTAATGCAAAAAGGGAGTTGTGGTTAGAGATTGGGGCATGGATACAGCTGCAGGCTGGTGCACAATTTGTTATTGGTGGAGACTTCAACGCAACTTTGGATAATACTGAAAAGTTGGGTGGTATTCAATCTCTGTCGAAGGTACAATCAGATTTCCAATCCTTTGTGGAGGTCGGGAGGTTAAGAGAGGTGCAAACGAAGAATGGGAAATATACATGGACGAATAGGAGGAAAGGATTTACTCACATTGCAGAAAAATTAGATAGATTCCTATTAGCTGGAAATTGGGGACCTTCAGCAAACACATTTGAAGCTAGCATTCTTCCTTTCACCGGCTCTGATCACTTCCTAGTCCAGTTGTACTTAAAGCCAGAGGTCCCTAAGGGCGGTATCCCTTTTAAAATTAAGCACATGTGGCTTAGGGATCCATCCCTGCACGAGCTAATGAAGACTTGGTGGAATGAAGTGCAGGGGGGAAATCACACTTGTATGTTTTCTCTCAGACAAAAACTGACACACATCAAGAATAAATTGAAGGATTGGAATAGGGAGCGGTTTGGTAACATTTTCTTAAGTAAAGCATGTGTTGAAGGTGAGCTATCCAAGCTGAATGAAAAATTCATAGAGAAAGGAATGGATGGGGCAGACTTTGACTTGGAACTACAACTTAAGGCAGAGCTAAAAGAGATTTTGGCTAGGGAGGAGATGTTTTGGAGACAGAAGTCAAGGGAAGTGTGGCTGAAGGAAGGCGACAAGAATACCAAATTCTTCCATAGGACTGCGAACACTAACAAGACTCAGAGAAGCATACTGGAGGTAGTGAAGGAGGATGGGTCGACCACGCAAAGCACAGAAGAAGTGAATCAAGCCGCAGTCCACTACTTTCAAACAATTCTCAATAGAGCAGTCGGGGACAATAGAAGGGTGAGGGAGCTCTTTCTGGACCGAATCCCAGCCTTGGTCAATGATGCAAACAACTTAATGCTATATGAGCCAATCAGTCTGGAAGAAGTGAAATGGGCCACATTCCAGTTAAGGGCTGACAAGGCCCCTGGACCGGATGGTTTCTCAGCCAGATTCTTTCAAGCCTTCTAGGATATCATTGGGTCAGATGTACATTTGGCGGTTGAGGAGTCAAGGAAAAAAGCAATGATGTTGGGGGCTTTTAATCACACTTTCATCACACTCATCCCCAAGAAGAAAGACCCAAAGTGCTTCAAAGACTACAGGCCAATTTCCCTATGCAACACCATCTACAAAATCACAACTACGATAATTGCCAACAGGCTTAAGAAAATCCTAAAGAAAATCATCTCAAAAGAGCAAAGCGGTTTTTCTCCTGGCAGATCTATCTTTGAAGGCATCATTGTTGCACATGAAACTATTCATACGGCTAGAAAAGCATGGGCTCCTAGCATGATCATTAAGCTCGACATCCTTAAGGCATACAATTTGGTGGACCGTCAACTTATGGTGGATGTTCTGAAGAAATTTGGATTC
>VDFB02092183.1:0-13484 GCA_007258455.2 Sequoia sempervirens | reverse complement strand
GAAGATATTTTACAATAGATTGCGGCTCTTCTTGGTAAGCCTGCTGTAGTTGCTCAACAAACCCTTGAAATAAAGGTTATTTCTTTTGCTCAGATTTGTCTGGAGGTTGATTTGAATAATCCCTTGCCAGATTCTCTGAAAATTTGTCTTGGTTCTTTGTCTTGGATTCAACAACTTGATTATGAGTCCATTCCTTTTTGTTGTTGGATTTTTCATGAGTGTGGACATCTTCAAAAGCAATGTCCTAGGATTAAGAAGGCTCCTCCTTCTAATTCCTCTCCCTCATCTTCGGCTCCAAAAGTTGTTAGGGAGGATAAAGGGAAATCTTCTATGACGGAGGGTGAACCAGATAAAGATGGCTTTGTGTTGGTTAAGTGGGCTTAGGGTCGTGGTCTGAAGAGATCGTTCAAGGATAGGAAGAATGAAGAGTACTTTAATTAATTTGAGGTGTTGAACACTTCAACCTTGGAGGAAGGAATCCCACCGGATGTGCCTTCTAATATTGTTGGTATGGGTTGTGTTGCGGGATAGGGACATGGATCCGGTCAGGATATTCATTTATCATAGGGCATGCAAGATCAACGGGAAACTCTGAATGATCATATGCAGGATGATGATGATGATATTGTCTTGGTAGATTTGGCAAAGGAGGGGTTGGTTTCTAGCAAGAGCAAGGGGTCTTCTCTAGCCTTGGGGGTGCAACAACACATGCCTATGAAGGGGTAGCCTAAGCACTCTTCTAAAAGTGGTGCAAGAAGGATCTTGAGAAGATTAAGCATACTTGACATTTGTTGGTGGAATCTGTGTCTATTAAACCCATTGATGCTCACTTTTCACCATCTCCTCCATGATTGTTCTCTCATGGAATGTAACGGGGTTGAATAGCACCCCCTGTCAAAAGGCTATTCATGATCTAGTTGATTTTGATTCCTCGAACATTTTTTGTGGTCAGGAGACTAAACTTTCAATTGATGTTATGCTTCAGTGTGCTTCTCATATTTTGTATTTTAGTCAGTGTCAGTGCATTGGTTATCAAGGTAGTTTTGGGGGTTTGGCTCTTGTTTGGGATCCTAGAAAGATTGCTCCCCTTTGGTGGACTTTTAGTCATTCTACTGTTTCAATGGCTTCCTCTTCTTTGGAAACTGGTGTGACCATTTTGGTTACTAATGTTTATGCCTCGATTGATATTCGAGGTAAAATCAAGCTTTGGGCTCATATAAGGTATGTTAGATCATGTGCTCCATATCTTCCTTGGATCTTAGCTGGTGACTTTAATTTTGTGTTGAGATTGGAGGAGAAAAGAGGTGGAGTGCCTCAGCTTGGGCCTGCTTTTGTCCTTTTTCGGGAGAGTGTGGATTTGCTTGCTTTAAGTGATGTTAAGCCTTCTAATGGGATTTTCACTTGGAATAATCGACGAAGTGGAGAGGAAGCGATCTTGGAAATGTTGGATAGATTTCTTATTTCTTGTTTTTGGGTGGGAGGTAGATTGGTTACTGGTTCTGAGATTCTTGATTGGAGGGATTATGATCATTAGCCAATTAAACTTTTAGTTTCTCATTTTACTGTTCCCAAGAATCCTCCTTTTAAGTTTTAGCTTATGTGGCTTCGGGAGTCTTCTTTGCATGATATTATGGCTTAGTGGTGGCATGATGGTAGCCCTACTTATGGTACAACTATGCACACCTTTGTTAAGAAACTTCAGTATGTTAAATTTCACCTTAAGAGACAAAATAAGATAAGTTTTGGAGATTTTAAGCTTATGAATAAGAGTGCCTAGGCAAGCCTTGATGTGATTACTTGCCAAATTAGGGATTTTGGTTTCTCGGATGCTCTGTGTCAAGCAAAAGCCCAGGCTACAAGAGTTGTGGAGGAATGGGAGCTTCAGGAGGATATTTTTCTGGAAGCAGAAAGCTCAGATTGATTGGCTTCAGGAAGGGGACAAGAATATTTCTTTCTTCCATCATTCTGTGTAGGCCCATCGCAATAGCAATTGTATTTCTTCTTTGGTTAATGCAGATGGGATCCACATTTCTTCTTTGCAGGCTTTGTCTCACGAGGCTAGACAGTTTTATTCTGCTCTCTTTTCTAAGGATTTTCCCCCTGTAGAAGGTGAGGAGAATTTGATCCTTGCTTGTGTCCCCTCCCTGATCTCCAAGGAGATGAATGATTTCCTCATTCACCCAATTTCTTGCCTAAATTGGAAGAGGTCATTTTTGGGATGAATAAAGGTATAACCCCTGGGCCGGATGGTTTTCTTGTTAAGTTTTTTCAAGAATTTTGGGACATTATAAGTTTGGATTTGTTGGAGGTTTCACAAGAATCTCTTTGCAGTAAGAAGATGCTTCGTGCCTTGAACTCTAATTTTCTGATTCTCATTCCTAAAAAGGAAGGTGTTGATCGGCTTGAATTCTTTCGACCTATTGCTCTTTGTAATGTGGTGTATTAAATTATTACTAAATTGATTGCTGAGAGGCTCAAAGTTTGTCTTCCTTCTGTTATCTCTGAGGAGGAAGGAGGTTTTGTTGCTAGTAAATAGATCTTGGATGGGGTGGTGGTTTCCTTTGAGGTCTCCATTCTATGGCGACGTCCAAGGAGAAGTCTATGTTCATCAAGTTGGATATGGCCAAGGCTTATGATAGAGTTAAGTGGCATTTTTTGCAGAGAATTCTATTAGGCTTTGGTTTTAGTATGGATTGGGTCAGCTGGACTATGAGTTGTGTTACCTCTTCCTCTTTTTCTGTTCTTATGAATGGGGGACCTTCTGAGATTTTTGTAGCTTCCAGCAGCCTTCGTCAAGGAGATCCTCTCTCCCCTTGTCTGTTTATTATTATGGTTGAGGGTTTGGGTAGATTTCTTAAGTCATGGGTTTCCTAGGGCAGGATTCAAGGCTGGTGTTGGGGCAATGGGCTTCTGCAACTCTCTCATCTTCAGTTTGTGGATGACACTTCTCTTATGGGAAGGGCTCTCCTTTAGGAGGCTATCTCTTTTAGGCAGGCTTTGGATATTTACCTTGCTGCTTCAGGTCAGAAAATCAATGAGCACAAGTCTTTTATCTTATTTTTTAATACTCCTCAAGCTATTCAACGACGGATTGCTAATATTTTGCAATTTTAGATTGGGTCTCTTACCTTTGTCTATTTGGGAATACCTCTTGCTGTTAGTAGGTAGCCTAGGTCTTCTTGGAAAAATTTGCTTGATAAGTTGCACAGTAAAGTCAATCATTGGAGTCATCATTTCCTTTCTACTGCTACGAGAGTGACTCTTTTGAAGTCTGTTATCCAAGCTCCTCCTATTTATAGGGGTTTTGTTCAGGCGGCTCCTTTGTATTTCCTAAGGGAATTTGATGCTCTCTCATGACAATTTATTTGGAGTGGTAACTTGTAGTCAACCAAGTGGAGTCTTGTTGAGTGGGATACAATGTGCAGGCCACAGAAAGAGGGGGGCCTTGGATTGCGTTCTATTTTTTTGAATGGGAAAGCTCTTGGAGCCAAGTTATATTGGCGTTGGTGTACTAGTCAGCATTAGCTTTGGGCTCATATTCTTAACCACAAGTATCTTAAGGATGTTAATACTTTTGATGTTCCTTGTTTCCCTTTCGAAGGAAGGGGATCTATGATTTGGAATACCTCAAATCGGGGGCTTAGTTAGTTAAGAAGGGGCTTTTTTGGATATGTCATTCAAGTTCTCAAGCCCTTTTTTGGTGGGATTCTTGGGATGGTCACCCTCCCATTCTTTCTACTTACCCTCACCTCCAATCTCTTTTTGATCATTTTATTGTTGCTGGTTGGAATATGGTTGAGCATTATAAGTCTATTCAGAATATTGGACTGACTGCTAGCCTTAGATGGAAGCACTCCTGGAATTGGCCACCAGGAGGGTCAGAGGAGGATAGGCAAGAGTTGGCTCAGATTCTTGCATCATAGGTATGCAATTCCCTAGTGGGGCAAGATGTTCTGGCTTGGAGTAACAGTGATTTATCTGGTAAGTACTATGTTTAAGTAGGTTATGGTGAGTTAGTTAGGTAGGTGATGGGGGACAATGAGGTTCCTTGGTGGAAGCAAGTGTGGAATACATTTTCTTGGCCCAAGTGCAATTTTTTTTGTGGCTGGTGGTCCAAAATCGATGTCTTACTTGGGATAACTTGTGCAAGAGAGGGTTCCAGGGTCCCTCGATATGTGTTTTGTTTTGTAATAGTGAAGAGAGTGTTTCTCATCTCTTCTTCCAATGTTCTTTTTCTAGGAGGCTTTGGCACCTTTGGTAGGCTATGTGGAACTAGGCTTGCTAACATGTCTCTTCTTTGGTGGAGTTCTTTGCTTGATGGGGGAAAACCCCTATTAAGACCTCTTTTCTTCAAGTTGCTTGGCCTCTGGGACTGACTTTTATTATCTGGCATATCTGGCTGGAGAGGAATCATAGGATTTTTCAAGATGTGAAGATGGTTATCCAACATTTGTGGTGGAGGATTCTTTATTCTTTGGGAGAAACTACTGCGGCTAAGTGTGACTTGGTTGAGGGTGTGGATCTAGGAGAGGTTGCTTTTTGTACTCGTCTCAATCTTCCTCTTCAGAGGGGGCCTACTCGGAGTACTGGTCAGATTATGAGAAATAGATGTCATCATCCTCTTCAAAAGATAAATAGGGAGGGTCGTTGGTGTCCTCCTCCTTAGGGTGTGTTGAAAATAAACACAAATGGTTCTTCTCATAGAAATCCTAGCCATGCTATTATTGGAGGTGTTGGGAGGACTCGTTATAGGACTGTTGAGTTTATCTTTTCTATTTATAAGGGTTGGTATACTAACAATGTGATGGAGGCTCTTTCCATTTTATGTGTTGTGGAGCATGGTTGTGCTCTCGGATGGAGACAAATCATTTGTGAATCTGATTCTCAAGTGGTAGTGACTTTGTTGAAGAGGCGACAATTAGAGGATGTGACTTGGCAGTTGGCTGTTATTATAAAACAAATTCTTAATCCATGTGCTTCCTTGGATTTTGTTTCTTTCTGTCATATTCCGCGTGAATAGAATGGGGTTGCAGATTGTTTGGCTAAATGGGATTTTGATCATTTGCAAGATTGGAATATTGTGGAAATGGGTCAGTTACCCCCAAATTTGTTACAAAAGTTGGACCAACTATTGGAGATTGACAAGGCAACGTAATGCCTTTGCTTTGTATTGCTCCTTTTTGGATTGAATAAATTTGTACCCCTCTTTTAGTTAGAAAAAGAAACATAAACAGATTTTATTAGCTGTGCATAAAAATTAAAAAATAAAACACATTAAACATGTTATAAAATAATGTTTTACTTATTTAAAAATTATTTTATTTTATTTAATTATTTATTATTTTATTTTATTTGTAGAATCATACAATTTTAATTTTATTTGAAAAAATATTCATTTATTTTCTTTATATTTATTTTGAAAATATAATAAATATTAATATAAATATATTAAATATATCTATTTTTAGTTTTTTATTTTATTTTTAGAATTATATTTATATTATAATACATAAATTTTATTTTTAATCTAAAATTATTTTATTTTATTATATTATTTATTTTATTTATTTGAAGAGCTATTTTATTTTTTATGCAAATTTCAAATTTACTTTTAAAATGTCATTATTCCTTATTTCAATATTTCTTTTATTTTGTTTTTACTTTCAAAAATATAGTGAATATTACAGGTATAAATATTATATATTAATTACTTGATGTGTAAAATGATTGTCAAATTTAAATTAAAAATCACTTAAGATTGATAAGTAGGAGGTATTTTTCCATAGCGTGAATATGATATTGCTCCATCAGACCTGTAAGTCAACCAGCTTGACCATGTTTCATGAGTAGTGTTCACTAGTTATCGGTCCACCCAGCACTCATTGCATCTAGGTGATGCTCACAGAGGTGAAGGCTGTCAGTGGAGTGGGGAGGTCACCCATCCCGATGCTTGACTGCTCAGCGAGGCCGAGCTTGATCGGAGGGTGACCGAACTGACTCCGGAGCTTTGGGTGGGGGATACCTGACTGGGGCACCCCGATGCATCACCTGCAGCGAGGACTCTATGATATCATGATGATGAGATTGTTAAATGTGACTCATGTTCATGAAACATGGGTTTGATTCTAACCAAACTCTGATATAATCACTTAAGATTTCAAATGTCGATATTATAGAAAATCTCAAGAGAATTGACATTCACCATTACAACCTTACACCACTATACATAAAGGAATCTTGTGGACTATGAATTATTATTCCACCAATTCAAAGAAGTGTTGGTTGGGTATACCACATCCCTAGCTACAATTGTAGATATTTAGGCATTTGTCTTTCCAACTAATATATCTAAGCTAGAATAGAGAGCTCAAAATGGTAGGGCAACATCCTTCTTTGTAGGACAAGTAGGAAACCACCAATGACTTCTATGCAGTAGAAAAGTGGTTCCCCAATATGCAAGTCTACTAAGGAGTGGAAGGGACACAACAACACAACACCAACTGTATCCGCTTCATCTCTTATTCCCTTAGAACAAATTTGTGGTTCACCTACTACAACCTTGTTAACCATTTCTATGGGTGTGTGTTTTTAAATATTAAATATTAATTATTAGATGTGTAAATGGTTGTCAAAGATAAGGGATTTTTTTGTACATGGTCATGTACATGGTCACGATATGAGACTCCATGTCTAAACATATTTATTTACTTGTATGTTACCATTTAATTATGCCAGACATATTTTTAATTTTATAATTTCATTTCTTTTTTAGTATATATTGGTTGTATTTTGGTTTTTGTGTACACAACATAATGCCTCTCAAGATAATTAATGTTTAGAAGTAACTAAAATAGGTTAATGAAATTGTAATAAAAATATGTTAAACTAAAGTTTGTAGGCAAAAGAAAGACAAACCATAATTTATTATGTTGCTTATAATTTTAGAATGAAAGTTGAAGGAAAAAATGAGGAAAACATTAAGACAAAGAGGTGTATTGATGACTCTTAAGAAAGTAGATTATGTATTAGGTCATCTTTCTAATAAATAAATTTGCATGTCTTTATTCATTTCATAATAAATAATATCCACAATACTCTTTGCACCTAAAAAATAAAACACTTCATTATAATTAATTGTTAATATTAATATATAAATTTCAAATACAAATTTAAAATTTGAAGTTTCATATTTAACTATAAAATTTAAGGGAACATTTTACCATTCAAAAGTATCTATTTTATCTCTATTTAAAATTGTTAATTATGCATTAAAATTTTAAGTGAACAAATATAAAACAAATGAAAAATAACAAGTATTTTACAATTAAAAAATGTGTGAAGGGGTATCACTTAACCTCTGACAAGAGGAAGAGCATTAAGGAATTTACTATTCTTAATGATGTTGCTAATACAACATGAAACTTCTTGGAATGCTTGTTTTCACTACTGAAACAATTCTACATTGTATGTGTCTTTTTTTCATGCTTATAGAACCCATCTGCATATATTCCTTTTCCTCCAACAACCCACCTTACTTCAAAAGGCTCAACATAATAGAAGATAGAGATAATTGTGGTGCAAGTTTTCACCATAAATTCTAGTCCCTAAGAACACTAAGTGGATTGTGAATAATTCTCTAAAATCAATTGAAGCAAGTAGCCATGGCTTCTTATAAAGCTTTAGGCAATAAATCCCTAAGCTTGGACTCGTCTTTCTAGAAAAACACTCACAGTATCATGGCATCTAGAGAATTGTACATACTTCTAGCCAACATGTGTTTGACATCTTGTTAATAATGATTTATGAAAACATCATATAACATATATTTCATTATAGATGTGGAGGTAACACAAGTATAAGCAGACGGTTGTAACCTGCTCCTCGGTTGCTACTAACTTTTTTTCTTAAATCAAATACCCAACTTAATCAACCGAGCATCTTCCATGTAGCTTAGAAGTGCTAACTTCAAAACTTCTTCATTTACCATGGCAATGTCAATCTCAACATCGCCAAGTATTTTCTTACACATAGGAGTGGTAAGCTCCCAAGGTTAAGGTCATTCCTAGACCTATACCTAAGCCTTGAGGGTTCATTCTTGATTACCCTACCTATGTATCCCTTCGTAGGAAATCAAAGGCTTTGTAGTTAACCCAACAAGGTTAAAGAGAGTTCATTATCTACTCGTGTATGAGATCTCTGATCTATTTAAATTAAACCATGGCTATTTAGAAAACTTAGTCAATTAAACCATGACTATTTAGAAATCTTAGTCCAATCATAATAAAACGATACTATTTACCATCAAATGTTGGTCCCACCAAACATTACCAATCTATAGTGTACAAATAAACACAAACGTGCACAAGGTTATATTATTCAATAATTCCCCAATTCCCCTAGTGAGTGACTTGAGCATACATCACATATACATAAGTTGACCAACTCATTCACATCACATATACATAGAGACTAGCTCCAAAAAATTTCACATATACACAATGAATAGCTCTAGCATACGTCACACATATACACAATGATTAGCTCCATCATACATCATAAATAACAAGTTACTAGCTTCAACATATGTCACAAATGCACAATGATTGTCTCAAGCATACATCACATATATAAGGTGACTAGCTCATACCCATCACAAGTACAAGGATTGGCTCATAAACATCACAAGTACATTAGTGACGGGTTCATATGTACATCACATCACAATAGTGACTAACTTGAGAATACATCACATATATCCAATGTGACAATCCACACAATACATCACATGTTCACATAAGGAACAATAAGTAAAGTGGAAATGGATGCAACCTATTGCAAGCATCAACCCAATACCTGATTCACACACATCAACATGCTATGACAACAATCAAGAATCCCATACCACTCGATGTCATTACT
Organism: Sequoia sempervirens; assembly: GCA_007258455.2. NCBI lineage: Eukaryota > Viridiplantae > Streptophyta > Pinopsida > Cupressales > Cupressaceae > Sequoia > Sequoia sempervirens. The sequence continues at coordinate 4,565 of VDFB02092183.1, read as the reverse complement.
GGCAAGGGCACTAATATAACAATGAGCATAACCCTAGGCCATTTACACAAGTAATTAGGGAGGCATTAGTGTATAAACACACTCAATTACACATAGGTCCATATCAATTCATTATCCCAAAGGTTACGTACCTCTAGTAATCCAAGATACCATTTTCCACATCAAGATAGACCACTATAATATGAGACAGGTTCAATTTTTACCTACCTATTATTCATTAGAAACTCTCTTCCCTATAGTCCATTGGACGACTAAGCAAACAAAGTGGTTCATAGCCGGAATATTGCTAGTGGAAAACTATCCAACCATCTAGCGTACACCGGACATCCATCATTGGCATGTCATTGGCCCCAAGGCCCACATGCTCATGGTGAAATTTGTTCAGGCCTCTAGAGTAACATAGGGTATGCATTGTCAGCATGTCACTGACACCAAGGCCCACATGCTCCTACCAAAATATATCCCACTATCCAAGTGGTATGGCTAATAGTCTGCAGACATAGTATGCTCCTTGACTCTTGTTAGTCTCGATCATGGATAAGATTATCTTTGAGTAGGTCATAGGATTTTCCATTGGTGATCACCTAGGATGGATAGGAATAACCTACGTGTCAAAGGATTACCACCCCAACCTATGCCCTCATAGGGTCCTACTCCATACGTTGTTGTAAAATTTAGCACTTATACCCAACTTAGCACTATAACTAGAAGATAGATTCCTAATTAGGAATAAGTAAATCACAATTGATTGATTTAAGAGCCTACACCTAGTCATATAAGTCTTAGGTTAATTTTTACAACACATAAAATAAATCACTTAGAACTAATGTGAGATGAGCTCAACTCAACATGTATGCACTACCAAGTTGTCAAAGACATTCCCTTCATTTAGTTTACTATTCAAAAAACACATATGTATTAAATATAAGTTATTACCTATTTTCTTAACTCTTTCATAACCATCTAGTACCCATTAAATCCTCATCTGAAGCCTCCTAAAAAGAGAAGGTCAAACCAATTGGAAACAACCCAAAAATCTAGGAGTTACCCCTCCTAGACCCCCCTATGAACTTGAGGTCACAAACGCATCCTTCACCCAAGGACCGCTTATGTACTCGCTTTCAAACAGATCAAAGTCACATGTAGTTCTCCTTGTAAAATATCTTTAAAATGACACATACACACAAGTTCCCATAACCAAGGTTTCATTAATTATTATATCTTATTCCAACAAGATTCCTTTAAATGATTCCCAATAGTTGAATAGTGAATAACTACAAGTAGGGAATTTCAACACTACTCCCAATTTAGTAAACCTATACCATGACACTTTCATCCATGTATGTCAAGATCTCAATTAAACATCACTATAATTATTTTGAATTCAATGTGAGCATCCTCAAACACCTTACAATTTCCTATCAATGATATTGTGACATATTTGGTACATTGATGATGATACACCATAGTTTTCTAGCGTAGACATGTAAAATATACTAATTGACATGTGCATTCAATCGACTTACTAACATCATTTCTTCCTAAATCATCCCTTGGTCTAACCATTTAATCAAATTCCCTACGTCGATTAAATTCATCAATATTAGATATAAATTTAAATAAATCATTTTATCGATTAAAGTCAGCGAATTCCTTCTGTTAATTAAATCAACCCATCTGATCTAATTATCCCTTTTTAATCAAATAATCAATTTATTTGATTAAAATCTCTAAAGTCTATCCATTAAATTAAATAAATTAAAACCTTATTTGATTTAATCTAACATCATCCCTTTTAATTAAATAAATAAAAATCTTTATTTAATTAGCCTCTTATCATATTCCCCTCTTATTTGATTTAAATAAACCCATAAATCTAAGTCAAATAAGTCACATCATCTAATCTCCTGTTAAATTAATTAAACCCTTGATTAATTTAACCTCATCTCATGTCACATCCTCTAGATAATGCAAGTTGCACATGAAAATAGATTTAATTCATTTATTAAATCCCTATTTTCCCTCACATGGCATCTTTTGGAATATTCTCTCAATTTGAATTCAAAAATTCCAAATCAACATGTACATCCAACAAGGCATTTAAGATCTCTTACATGTCCTTTGCCTTGAGCCAAGTGGCATTTATTGCATTTTCCCTTCCCTCTTACATGTCATTTCAACAAATTTGAATTTCAAATATTGGCATTTATTGGCACAAACCCCAAATCTTGCACATCCATCATCCATTCATGGCTTGACAAGTGGCACCATATCATTGGATGAAGGTTAGTCCCACATTGCTCAAATTTGGACTTTCATCCATCTTGAAATCCTATAAATGAAAGGCTCATATCTTCATTTTATCATCCACAATCCAAGCAAAGTTACCATGATGAAATACTTAGCCATTTCCATTCATCAATCTTGAGTTCTTAGCTAGGTTATTGTAGATTTTTGGCTTGGAGCTCTCACCATTCATCATCAAAAGTGGATCAATCTCTCCAACATTCGAAGCTTGCATTATAGGAATTGGGAAAGGGCCAATTTTCACATCAAATTGGCACCAATTCCCCCATGGGATCAAGATTTTTCCCTTTTAATTAGGATTTAATCTTCATTTTGTCATTTGCTTTGTGTTCTTCAATATTTTCTTCCTAATTTCAATGTTGCAAATGGATTTCATGGGGAATCTTTGTTTTGTCTTGCAATCACTTGTCTAACATGTTTATTCTTGTTGTTTTACAGGTACCAAGGCTTGGGTTCAAGACACCAACATAGGGTTCTATTTTGGCTCAAAACATGATTTGGTGACACTTTCATCCATGTATGTCAAGATCTCAATTAAACATCACCATAATTATTCCGAATTCAATGTGAGCATCCTCAAACCCCTTACAATTCCCTATCAACAATATTGTGCCATATTTGGTACATTGATGATGAGAAACCCTATTATAATTCATGTATGAGGATAACTCCTATAGGAATAAATTTCACAATTAGGATAAATTTGCTGCAATGCTATCACTACGATCTATTCACCATATGATATTCTACTTAATGTACCTATGGCCATATCCTCCCTTTGATGGGATAGTTTAGACTACACCACTTCCTCAATCCATATTGAAGCATTTCCATTTGAAATTACTATACCATGTTCAATATTGAGGTTCTTATGCTTTAGGGGTCAATAGATATCTTTAAAGGACATACAATAGTATATATATATATCAAGCTTGTTTTAAGGATAGTCAATGCTTGAATACTACTTAAGAAAGTTGGCAACACTATGAAAATACAAACCCAATAATCATTTTACTAATAATATTCTTAATATTCCAATTTTCTTTACCCTATGGTGCAACCTCATATTCTTATATTAGTTTAGTTCATAGATTAAATAACTTATTCATAATTTTAATTTATTAAATAAGACATCGATGATCAATGATAAGGTATCATGAGATGCTGCATATCATGGTTACATAGTGTTTATCTCTTAACATAGTCTCAACAATATTATCAAATTAAATAGTAGTTGTCTTCCTCTTAGGATGCAATCATATTAGAGCTCTAATATCCTTTATTCATATAATAGTGTCGATATCAAGTTTATAATAGTCAAGAGGTTGGACATGTAATCCTATTGAACCTTTACCCTCAAATCTAAAGTGGAATTACCAATAGTATCAAGTTGCAATATTTTATATTCCTACCAAGCTATGGTGTCAAATTCATTCGTAGCCCATGATTATAATGTCAACATGAGATTCTTGATATAATATAGTACCAAAATAATACCATATTCCCCTTTTAAGTAGATTATGATGTATGTTGGCCCTTATATACAAATTTATGGCATTTCCATGGAAGATTTATTTATATAGACAAACCTTCATAAAATAGTCGATGTGTAACCTTTCTTTAAAAATATAGTTTATCAATATTAATTCAAATTCAAATAAACTCTTTAGTATCAATCTAAACTTGAAGGATCATAGAAATATTTTCCCTATAAAGATAAATTTGATTCACAAATCTATAGAAAATTAGTTGCCTTAAAATATCCTTGAAGTTGTTTGCAAGGTCTCCATTTAGATATGATTTTGGTTCTTCTAAATCCTTTTAAAATTTCAAGTGTTAGTTTGAGTGATAACAAGATTTAGTGTACATGGAAAAGAGACAAATTCACATAAGTTCACAATCCTAGTATAACATAAACACTCAGTCCTTATCTTTGAGGTTTTCCACAACTTATTGTGTCTTATAAAATAACTCTAAAGCTCCAAAATTAATGTTGTTCTATTCTACATAGATGAAGAAACTAAAAGACACTTACCAATACAACATCTTGAAGAACTCAGTAGAGCTAGGAGATGAGTTGGTAACCAAGGTAAATCATGACAACTGTTAGAATGTTCCACATCACCGATACCTTCCCTTGACAAAACCTCTCCATGCAAAATGAGTAGTGTTGTCAAATTCCAAGTGATAAAAAGAATTTTTCACATTTTGAGCCTTTGGGATCACATCCATGCACTCACACCATGATTGCTTTTCTA
>VDFB02092181.1:249560-319806 GCA_007258455.2 Sequoia sempervirens | reverse complement strand
ATGTTGAGAGCTTCAGCCAGAGGTTCTACAGATTCATACAGAGATTATTTATATTGAGATTGTTTGTTGTTTGCAAATAAATGAGGGTTTCTACTGGTGGCGCATCCTTCTTCACAGACAGAGGTTTCCAGCAGAGTTTACTTGCATTCTTTTCATAGCCGTACGGCCTACATTGGGATTTGTGCCTAGAGAGAGGCGTGTGAAGGAGAAAGCTGAAACGCCTCCGTTTGGTTTGATTTTGGTCTTCCATCATGGGCGTCCAGTATTTCTAGAGCATTGTATCCAGTTTCTGAGCAGGAGAAATGAGTTCTGGAGATTTGGCGTGCCTATATGCTTGTTTTCACCATTTCCGGCTGTAGATCTGGCAACTTCTTTATTTAAATAATCTGGAGCTATTTTGGTATGTGTATCACTTGCATTCTATTTGTCTCAATAAAATAATGCAATCTACACTCTCTTTCTGAAGCAAATAGTGTTTATTTTCATTTTATGAGCAATTATGATGTGCGCCCCTTCTCTTCTGTCTATCAAACATTCTCTAAAAAAATTAAATAACACATAAAGACTTAAGAAAATTGGGGTTTGAAGCCGAGAGCCAGCAGGGCTCATCACACCATAGGGGAGTTTTATTGATTTAGGATGTTTGAAATCAATTGCATGGGTACTTAGTTTTATTCTGTCCCTTCTAATGGGTTCATGTTAATGTTATTATTTTCAATGGACGGGTGCTTGATGTTATTAGTGTTAGGGTTTCAAATGATTTGTTTCTTGGTTTACCTCTGTAAAACCACCAGGTTTGTAACCCTCTTCAACACACTGTTTCTTAATCTCTGCTGATGATGGACTGTATGTTTAGGCCCAAAACATTTGTGTTCAAGCATTTGGCTTCATTGTAACACAGATCTCACCAGAAGCTTTTAGAAATAGCATCTGATAGTAACAAGCATCTTTCAGAAAGGAATTTCAAAAATTAACCAGTGTATGTTTCAGATTTAACTTACACAGAGCAGCAGGTTTCTCTTCAGACCAGCCATGGCAATCACAAATTTATTAGGACAAAACCAATAAGATGTCAGATCCATGAAATTAAGCAGAAAATTTCTTGATGAACAAAGAGAAATTAGAGGGAAAAAAGAAAATAAATAAATTACTTAACATGAACCAATTGTTGTCTATATGCAGTGAATCACTAGGCATGTAGGAGAAGCTCATATTAACTTAAAAATAAAGTATACCTTGAAGGACATGCTTCCCTGCTTTTAACATCATTCTTGATATTTCTACCTGTTAAAGTGACAAATTCTTCATAAATTCTCAAATTATCCACAACTTATCAATCTATATACTATTTCAGAGACAGAATAAACATCCTGTGTACTGTGCTAACTTGATTTGTGAGAACTCAAACAAAAAACAAAATGGAAAACAGGTGTTTCTTTCAGACAATATCAGAATCTTTAGACCCCTGCCCAGATTTAGAATTAAAAATGACCCTAAACTGCATAACTTTTACACCATGTTCATCAGCATTTGGAACAGCGACAGTATGAGAGAGCAATATTATATATATGGAAAATTTACAAGCTTAGCTGTACATGACATCACAATTCAAGTTTAATCATTCACTTAACACATCAAATTCAAGATTCAATGTTCAATGTTCATTGATCCAAATATAGCAGCTGTAAAAATTGCATTCATTTCATTACAAATTTGAAATATATAACGACGACAGGCCAAACATGCTACCATTGTCACATTAAATTTCATGTCATCCTCTGTTGCCTTGTTGTGCTCAGCAGCATGTCTAAAATGTGTGGTACCATGAACACCAAAAAGCACTACAAGCCCTCTAGAAGCAAAGTGATGAACTGAATCTTCTTTAGCATAGTGCATAATAGATAGTTGCTGGCCATAGAGGCCTTCTAGAATGCTAACTAAATTGGTTGGCATTCATCAAATGCATACAAATAGCAGTTTGAGTGGAGCTCGAAACTATAGACATAGATCTCTCATTACTTCAAATATCAGTACCGCTATCCTGCACAATATGCCTCCTATCTATCAGTTGAACCAAAGTAAGAATGTCTTAAGTCCTACCAAAGCACATGGATCTCTTGAATAATATCATTCCTAGATCATCCATCTAGACAAGTACATTCTAGCAAAGTAGGTGCATCAAATCCCATTGAATGAATTCTTGATTAATAATAACACTAAATAGCAATTTCATTAATATGCAAGCATGAGAATTACCATTAACTATATAAGTGCAAAGTGACACTTATTTATACTGTTTACAAACAATTGCATGGAAAAAAATGAATTAAACTAACCTGACTTCAACTCTAGCTACGACTGTTTGCATGATGTGCAACCTTTATTACAAATTACCTTGTCTATTAATTCTAATATGCAACTGCTAGTTCAACTGACAACTAAAATAGTTTGCCTATTAATTCTAATTTGCATGACTAGATAGACAACCTAACAATAGTCAACTCCAAGCTATAAATAGAGGATGCTAAAAATAGCGGAAAGCTATAAATAGCAAACTTTGACTAAAAATAGCAAACTCAAAAAGTGCTCTGCTCTTTGAAAATGGTGATGAGCTATTTTTAACGTAGGCTAAAAATAGACCTTTCTAGAAGGCAGTTCTAGATGATTTGATTCAAATGATGCTTTCCTCTACCGCAATAGAGTTTGGAAAACCCTTTGATAAAACTCTAAAGCTCTTGCTAATTTATCAATCTTGGACCTCATAGTTGCTGGGAGACACAGGGTACTGGTACTGGTACGGGGACTGGGACACCAGTCAAATTAGGGTACGTGAGTTAAATGAATAAGGAGACAGCTATTTTATATGTAAATGATTCACCGGAAATTTTGAGTACGGGGACTGGTAGGTTGTCTATGTTCCCATAATGGAGTTTCCCAGCAACTATAATCTTGGTGACTCAAATATGAAACCCATTGATGAAGCTCTGAAATTCACTTTGATGCTTTCATTGTTAGCAAAGTTTGGTAAACCCTCTATTTTGATTATTACAAATATTTCAAAAACACTCTAAAACTTTGACAACTTTTGGATGCTCTAAATTTGAAGGCTTTTCTTCAATTGATCTCCCATTGATCTCAAGGGTAGCTGAACAGATTTTGAAGAAATTGAAGAGAAGAGAGTTGATTTTCTTTCCAAATTTTGCTGTAACTCTGAAAATCTTTTACCATCGCACCCCAAATCAGTCCTTGGAACCTGTAAAATTCATCAAATACACTATATTTGCTGCTAATAATAACAAGAGGAAAGGCTGAATGAATTTTGAATGAATGTTAATCCTCTTGTTATATAAAATCCCTTATTTCCAATAGTCTCTTTCCTTCAACTGATTGACTCGGCTGCAAATAGCATATTTTCTTTATGTGACTGCAGTAGTTTCTTTTTTCTTCTCTTTTTAATCTTTTTCTAAAGATAAATAAAACATTAAAAAATAACTCCGAAAACAGCAGGCGCACTTTTTAAAAACTAATCGCATTTTTTTTTAAATAACAAATATCATATAAGTCTGCACCCACAAGGCAGGCACCACTTTTTGGAGTTCGAACACAATGTTTAAAAAAATACAAAAGCACTTAAGAAGTGTGCCTAGATGCACTTAAGAGTTAGATGCACTTTAAAAAATAACCAATCATCAATCAAATGTGTTCCCAAATGCTAGAACACTTTGTCTGCAATGGCTGCACTTTTTAAAAATTACAAATGTTTCAAAAACCTGCGCCCAACTCTAAAAAGTGATTTCTTTGGACTAAGTGTACTTTTCAAACCTATATATAGGTGTTGTTTGGAGATGATCACTGGGATATTCTTTCTTACATAACTTGACTTTCTCTTCTTTTCCTGCCCAATGCTCCTTTCTTTTTGTCTTCTCTATTTCTTCTTTAGCAGCCTCCTTTAACTAAGCTACTAACTTCTTTTTGGATGTTTCCTTTAGCTGCAGCTTTCTAATTGGATGCTGTTTTTTCATTTTTTGCTTTCTATTTTTAATTTTAAATTTTAATATCAAACTTTAATTTTTAATAATTAATATCGGAACCTGGCTCTTGCTGGTAGAGGTAGTCTCTTAAGAGATGATAAAGGTAAATTGATTGCAGCATTTGCCATCAATCTTGGTACTCAGACCAATCATTTTGCTAAAGCTACAGTAGCATACAATGCCTTTAAAATAGCTTAATGTATTCTTGAAGTGGACTCGATGAATATTTTAAACTACTTGAGGAAGAAGACCCATTCTAGTTGGACTATAGAAAGTATGATTAAGGACTCCCTTGATATTATTGCTAATTTGAGAAACATTAATATAATACATACTTATAGGAAGGCTAACAAAGCTGTTGATCACCTTGCTAATTGGGGAGTTCATCATCATGGTTTATCATTTGAACTAGCTCAATAATGACACCTTTCCCATCGAAATAGTGGAGCTAAGCAATAACTATCAACAATCATTAATTTTCACTTGCTATTATGGTTGAGTATGTACCTTTGATTTAGTTCACATCATGGTAAGTATTGTCAATATAGTTGGCACTTGATACTTGGGTTATCATTTGAACTAGATGAATAATGACACCTTTCCCATCGAAATAGTGGAGCTAAGCAATAACTATCAACAATCATTAATTTTCACTTGCTATTGTGGTCGAGTATGTACCTTTAATTTAGTTCACATCATGGTAAGTATTGTCAATATAGTTGGCACTTGATACTTGGGTTTGACTTCCAACATCTTTTTGGTCACTGCATTGTTCAATTTTAATAGAATTCATAAGAGAACAGGCGAGATTTGGCGGGGCAGAAGAGAAGGGGACAGGAGACCAGTTAAAATGGGAGGTGACAGGAACCAAATCGAACCTTGAACTGTAACAGTTTTAAACAAAATCATAGGGTATGGAGAATCCTAGCTAGTGGGGGTTGAACTCCCTTTACGAAGAAGCTTAATGGGTTTGATACCCTTAGGGTGGAATAACGTGTGTTGTGTTGCAGGGAATGGAATTTAAGGTAACTAAAGATTTAGTGGCAGAGGCGATAGGGCTCAATTTTTGGAGCTAAAATCTTCTAAAAGACAGGAGAGTGGTTGATAATGCTATATGTATCTTCCTAAAGCCAGGTGAAAGACCTGAGGAAACTACACTAAGGACATACTAAAAGCTCACTAAAATCCCCATGGGATGAGATGGCCTTGTGTATTATGAGGTATGTTACTTTAGAAGGAAGATTCAAATCCCTATACTATTATCATTTTATCTTGCTCAATCATTTTCAGCATAAAATATTAGCTTTTTTCCTTTTTACTTGTTGTCCTTGTTGGAAAACTCCATCAAAAACTGTAAGAGAGCACTTGGGATGATACCCCTGTATCAAGCGCTAATAATGCCCATAGTCAACTTTATGAGACTTAGGAATCCCAATGTCTATCACCATGTTCTTAAAAAGGATGATAAAGGGAAAAGGATGGTAGACTCCACTGACTATAGCTTTGAGCATACAGTTGACCCTCTACATGATGATTCTTGGGATGATTCTACGTATGATACTACGTTTGAGTCAGAGACTTAAGGTTTCTTTATCCAAGGAAAAGAATTATGAGCTTCAGAACAAGAGGAATTTACTAGGTAGTAGCAAAGGAACTAGTTGTGTTGGCGTTTAAATTCGCACCTCTAGAATGCGTATTTGAAACAGACAGCTATGCACAGATAAACTGCTCTTCAAATTAGGAGGGGAAGCTCCCTCTTGCTGATGGTATTCAAGAAAGTAAACTAAAACTAAGTTGCCTATCTTTTTGATCAACTAGAGCACAAGGTTTATAAAACACAAACGCCGCAGCTGAGATTTTCTGATTTAAGAACTTCAACTACGACTAACTTAAACTACAGACGTTTCTAACTTCTCAAGTAATAAGCAGAGCAAGAGAAACTAGAAATGAACAAGGTAGATTTTCTGACAAAATACTTCGATAAACTCTTTCTCAACGAACATCTACACACTTCAATGTAAGTTGAAATCAAGATCATAAAAGTAAAACACCAATAACGGAAATCGGAGATTTTATATCAAGGCAAAGGAGGCTCATGATTTTATTACTCGAACTTCTGGAACAAAACTCACTTCTAACATGCCTGGAATAAGAAATTGCAGCTAAAGAGGCTTGCAATCTTATTCTTACACAATAGAAACAACAATCACACTAACTCCTTGTTGGCTAAAAAGGCTCAACAATTTGCTATCACAACACAATTGAACGACACTTGAATAACAAATAGAAAGCAAAATAGGCTCAGCGTTTTGTTATCACTAGCATGGTTAAAGAAACTAATGAGCAAAGGCTCTTATTTATAGACAAGCAGAGGAGTAGGGAACCCTAAAATCTCCTTGCTTTCACAATCTAGGGCTTGCTCAACAAGCAAGCTTTATTACTAAATCTAGAAAGAAGATAACAACTAACACCTAAGAAAGCAAGAAAAGCGGGAAACGCCAACTATTACATTTATCTTCTTTCTCTTCAAAGAATGGATAAGAATCGTTCCAAGAATAGAAAGAAAGTAGAAAGAAAGCTTCTAGATGAAAGCCGCTTTAAATCTCAATCATATCCGCTAAAAAGCAGGAAACTGTGTCCTGATCAGGTGCACTGGTACTTTCTAAGGCAATATTCCGATTCTCCAAGATCTCCTCGTCTTATGTGATCAAACTTAGAGAATCCTTCACTTCTTTGGCTGCTTTATGAGTTATGTTCTTGAAAAACATCGTTGCCCGAAAAGATGACTCACTAATTGATAACTTGGCGGCTCTGCAACTTTATGCTTCTGAAACTTCTCTTGATTTCCAACAGAAGAGTATTGCACAACTCTTTTTTGATACCTTTCATTTTTCTCATATCACACCTCCTTGTGTTCTTTAGCTGAGATGATGAAGTTTTGACATAGTGCTGATTCGGTATTAAACTTGAGGGGAGTGTATTCCATATTGAAAATCTTGAAGAATGACTGTAAACTCGCCTATGTTCAGACAAGCTTTGAGCAACTTTCTATTTTTAGAATGCTTGTTTTTTTGTAGTCTCAAACGGACAAATTTTTGGAAATTTTTTTCTGAGATATGGGTTTCGCTCAAAATTTCATTGCAAGACAACCCAGATCATCCGTTTTTGAAAATCTTGAATTTTGACTGAAAAAGCAGCAAACCCTAATTTCTTCAATTTTTCACCGAAAAAGCTAGCACCTGGGTTTTGTTCAGAATACAATTAGAAATGGACCCAGTTGATCAGATATGAAAAACACTGATGGCTGATCGAAAAAGCAGCCAACCCTAGAATTTGAAATTTTCTTGAAAAAGATGTGATATGGGTTTTCTTCAGAAGACTCTTTTGAGAGGACCCAGATGATCAAAATTTGCAAACTCTGAAGATTTCACTGACATGCAAGGAAAAAGCAGCTGCTGCAACTTGATGAAAATTTCTTGAAAGATTCTTCAGAAGAATGAGTTGAGCAGACCCAAAAGGCTGAAAATTGAAATCTTTGATCTTCTCTTTCAAAAATTTGATCTTCTGGATGAAAAAGCATGAAAAAGCAAGATCTTATGTTGCTGGTCTGAAAATTATTTATGAAAATCAGCAACCTTGGGCTCTTGAATCTTGAAATAAAACCTCAAAGTTGCTGCTCCACTTTTCTTCTTTGAATGCTACATGCAAAAATGATGAAAACTGAATGGAAGAGATGTCTTAAATAGATTTAGGGCTTGAAATAGTTTTGCTTTCTTTTGTTTTAATCCATGCAAACCCTAAAACCTTCTCATGCAACGAACTTGGCCATTCACTTCAACTTGCAATTTTGAATCTTTGAAAACTTTGAAAATTTCACTAAGGCATTGTAAGTTGGGCGCCCTTCTTGACTAGAGGCGCCTACTTCATTCAAACTTAACCACTTTTCTGAGTTTTTCAACTTTTCTTCCATTTTGACCCCTGGATTGACCTTGATCTCTGGATGTTCGGATGATCCGATGGAGGAGCTGAATAATTCATCGCGAAGCTTGACTGATTCTGAGAAAATCACCTTGGAGACACTTATGGCTAAAAACTTTGTTTCGACCTTCAAATTCATGGGAGCCCATTTCCTCTAGGGGCTCCGAACTTTCACAGTGTTAGCCATTTTTATGATTTTCAAGTTCTTCCTTTTCCCTTTAATCTTCTGATGAAATCCTGATTCCGGGAGCTACGCTGATCCAATCGACTGACCGTCAACTCCATTGGATAGCTCAACTGAAACTGACGAAGCGATCTTAGAAGCTGTATCTGCAAATTCTAACATCTCAGGGCTCAAAATCTTGGGCGCCCTTTCTCTCCAGGGGCGCCCATCTTAAGCAGACTTAGCCATTTTTTTTTATTTCATCCTTTCACTTCTACAGATGATCTCGCTTGATCTGGTGATCCGGAGCTCGGATTGACTGACGGCTGGGCTTGTCGCGAAGCTGAGAAGATTTTGGAAGGGGTCTTCTGGGGACCACTTCACCAAAAAGTTAGATTTGGGCCTTCAAAAGCTTGGGCGCCCTTCTTAGCTGGGGGCGCCCATGTTGACCAAACTTAGCTTATTTTCCACCTTTTTGTGTTTGCTTTTGAACTTTGAAATTCAACCTTCGTCAGACTCCCTGTTCAGCGCTTTGTATCTGGTGACTGCGACATCTAATTGTCATGCTGAGTATCTCGTTGGAAAGCTGGACCAACTGCGAAGACATTACCTTAGACACATTTCCCTGGATTCATCTGTTTGAACCTCTGAAAACTTGGGCGCCCTTCTTCACCTGGGGCGCTCAAACTTCCAACACTTAGTCATTTTTCATTTGACTTTCTCACCAAGCTTGAAACCTTCATTCTGTATGTTCGTCTTCGATCTGAACTTTCTAGAGATTGGACAGTCGGATAATCTAACAAACGCAAGCGTGTCGAAGCTGGCTGAACACTGAAGAGATTGAGCATATTTTTGAACCCTAATTGCTGAATTAGCCCCTTCAAAAAGTTGGGCGCCCTTCTTCACCAGGGGCGCCCACTTTATCCAGACTTAACCAATTTTTGATAAATTTCACTTCTTTCCACTCTAGCTTCAGTTTGAATACCTCGTGTTTGATCTCGAATTTCGGGTGTTTGGATGATCCGTTGACTGCACTGTCGGACTTGTTGCGAAGCTGAGAGGGTTCTGAATAACTTTGATTGAGAGCTCAAACCCTAATTCCATCATATGGTGCCCTAAAAAGATGGGCGCCTATTCTCTCCTGGGGCGCCCATGACAAGCAGACTTAGTCAAAATCTAGGAGATTTCACCTTCCTTCATTCATCATGCATGTTCATCATTTCGTCTTTTGTTTGATGCTTGATCATTGAATCTGACACCTGGTAGCCGACTGACCTCCATTGATGACTTCGGAACTCCTAATATGCTTCTGAAAAAGCAGAATAGACCCACTAGGGAAAAATTGATTATTTTGAAATTCTGACTGCACCAACCTGATATGGAAGTATTTTGAGCCAATCAAAATCAGTTTGGACCCTGGCGGACCGACTTTCTATTTTTAGAAAATTTCTATTTTTTAGAAAATTTTGCCAATATCCGTTTCGAGAGAAACCCAGAAAAAGTTACCATTTTTAGAAAATTTCTAAAAATAGCAATTTTCCTAAAAACTAAGGATGAAAAACTGAGATCTGGGTTTTGTAGATTAAGCTACTCTGAGCAGACCCAGATCGTCAGATTTCGAAAATTTTGCGTTTTAACCCCTCATGCAAGACATACACACCCAAATTTTGACCTTTTTGACTGATTTAACAAGACTTTTACTCATTTCTTCAAAATGTCTAGTGTAACAAAAATTTTAATTTTGGGGTACAAGAAGTTGCATGAGGGATAAGAAAAGGAGGAGGATGAAATCTCCAATGCAATTTACCCAGATCCCTGTGACTGCGAAGAAGGGTCCTGAGAACAAGGATGTTGGTAAAACTCAGGAGATACTAAAGAAAATTGATGTTAAAAAGGTGGATACCAAGAGTAAAGGAAAGGCCAAGGCCTTCCCTGAACCCACTGTGGGTGGATCCTTCTTTGGAATACAAGACCTCTATCCCCTTCTTCCTATGGACAGTATTTTACCCCTTTCCAATCCAGCTACCTTGCAGAATTTGTCTAAAGTTGTTAACCAAGTGACTCAAAATCTGGGAACTCTTCAAGAAGCCTTTGAAGGACAATGTAATCTCATGAAATAGTTCTTTGTTAAGATTAACAAGCTTAACATCAAGCTAGCCATAACGGATAAAAAGAAAAAAGGGTAGCCCAGGTCAAATCCACATCAATGCAAAGGTATTACCAAAACAGCCTTTCACACTTATGATGGACATTATGAAATTCTCATTATACCCTTTGGCCTGACCAATGCACCTTCTACATTTCAAAGCTTGATGACTAATATTTTTTGTCCATTTCTTCAATGGTTAAACTTATAGTCTTATTTGATGATACACTTGTTTATAGTCGGACATGGAAGGAGCACCTCTTACACCTAGACCAAGTCCATCAACTCCTTCCAACTAACTACTTATGTGACAAATGCTCCAAGTGCTCATTTGGCCAAACCAAAGTTGAATACATGGGGCGCATTGTTTCTAAGGAAGGAGTTAAGGTGGATCCAACAAAAATTGAAGCCATTAAGAATTGGCCTAAACCCAAAACATTAAAGAGCCTTCACAAATTTTTAGGCCTCATAGGATATCACCACAAATTTGTCAAGGACTATAGCAAAAATGGAACCCCCTCACAACCATATTGAAATAGGATTCCTTCCAATGGTTTGAATCTACAAAATTAGAATTCAATATACTCAAGCAAGCCACATGCACTACGGTAGTTTTTTGCTATGCTAGACTTTTCCAAAACCTATCACTGAAATTGATGTCTTAGGGTATGGATTAGGCATTGTTCTCATGCAAGAAGAGCAACCCCTTGCCTTCACAGGGCCCTCACTAGCTAAAATCTCACTCATTCCACCTATGAGAAGGAGATGCTAGCAATTCTTCATGCAATCAACAAATGGTGCCTATACCTTGTCAAACAATACTTTTGCATTAGAACTAACCACCATAGTGGCAAGTAGTCTTCGGAACAAGCCTCTTCTCCAAAGAAACAAAAGTGGGTCAAAAAGTTGCTTGGTTATGATTATGAGATTACATATAAAAGGGGACAAGGGACTATTGTAGCAGATGCATTATGCATTATTGCATCAATTTGAAGACCAACTCTAAATGCATTATCATTGTCCACCCTTGCTTGGCTAAATGATTTATGCCAAGAATGTTAGCAAGACAATCACATTCAAAAGCTCATTGCTGAGGTGTCCAACCACCCCTCTTCAAAGCCAAATTACTCTTAGGACGGATCCTATTTGCAATATAAGGGTCATATTGTTTTGACTCCTCACTCTACTTTGATACAAAAATTTTAATAAAGTTCCATGCTCACTATCTACTAATCAATTTGGGTTTCTCAAAATGTATAAAAGACTCCTCCACATTTTCTAGGAAAGTATGAAAACCACAATCAAACAATTTGTGGAGGAATGTGGCATTTGTCAATGCAATAAAGGTGAAACTATTGCTATCGCCAACTTTAACAATTGCCCATTCCTATTCAAGTGTGAACTGACATTTCGATGGACTTCATTGAAGGGCTTCCCAAGTCTACACACAAATCAATCATTATGGTGGTGGTAGATCGCCTCTCCGAATATGCCAATTTATGTGCCCTAGCCCATCCTTCTACCTCCACCGTTGCAAAAACCTTCATCACCAAATCTTTCCCCTTAATGGTATACAGTATATCTACACCCATTATCAATGATCATGATACTATCTTCACAAGTCATTTCTTGCAAGAACTTTTCCAGCACTATGGTATCCAACTTAAAATGAGTTTTGCGTATCACCCACAAATAGATGGCCAAACTAAAATTGTCAATAAGTGCTTGGGAACCTATTTACACTTCACTTCAAATCACTAACATCATTGGACCAAACAATTACCATTGGCTAAATGGTGGCATAATACCAATTATCACACAACAACAAAAATGACACCATACTGATGTATGGTAAACCTCCAACATCTCTCCAAACATACATACCCTACAACTCCAAGTTAGAAGCAATGGATTCCACCCTTCACACATGTGACACCATTCACCACACCCTCAAGGACAACCTACATATAGCACAAAATCACATGAAGAAATAGGCCAATCAACATCATTCAAAGCACACTTGTGTTGTCAGTGGCTTGGACTTTCTCTCCTTAAAGACTGAAGCTCATCAAAAATGAGCACCCAAGTTTTATGACCCTTACAAAATTCTACAAAAAATTGGTTCAATTACATACAATTTTGAGCCCTTCTTCAAAACTCCATCCATTTTTCATGTCTCTTGCTTGAACAAGGCTCTTGGCCAACAAGTTCAATGTCATGTCCCCTAATTTTTGCAATTCATGATATTATGAATTATAAATGTTGATATACAATTAATAATAATAACTGATCAAAGCTCATATGTCCTTACCTAATAAATGAGATTATTATTGATAAAGATGATATTACTATTATTATTATATTTGATTATATACACATAAATAAATACATATTACATTTATTATATAAAATATATATCTTATATTTGGTATTTGAATATATATAATGTATATTGCATATATATATATATATGTGTGTTCAACAATATCTATATATGCATAAATAAATAATAATACTAGTATATTGCTACATTTCTACATATAGTGCATATATCAGTTAAATGTGAAATGAATAAATAAGTAACATATAGATTGAATATAAAATAAAACAGATATAAGATATATAATAATCAATAGCCAAATAAACATAAATAAATAATGAGTCAGCAAAAAAGTAATCGCTGTTTGGAATGCAGCGATCCTTTTATGAATCACGTCCCTTCAGTCCAAAAGGCACGAACCTCCTGAAACTACATGTCTTTCCCCAGCGTATAAGATGAGAAAGAAATAGTGAGGGTGAGATATATATATTATATTCTCTTTAATCCAACGCAGGGGCATTAAGAGGAATTGTGGGTTTTCTACAAGATATTCATTGTTTAAGTTCACTGCCTTTCAAAAGGGGGACAAGGTCTGAAATGTGCGTCCCAGCAGCAGCCCAAAGTTATGTTAAAGTATAGAGAGAAGGAGAAAAGACATCGAATGGATGAATAAAAAGAGGAATATATGCTAGTGCCACCGTGGCTAGAGAAAGGCAAGGGAATAAGGTGATCAGCACTAGGGGTTGGCATATATATTTATATATATCAACTTGTGATTTCAGGTTACAGTTAGAACAATTATAATTTCAGATTATAGTTAGCATAATTATTTTATGGTTTCAGATTTATGGATTAATTTATATTATGATAGGATCAGATATATGTAAAGTAATAATATATATGATCAATGGTATATGAAATAATATACAATAGTTATATATATATTATATATAGAGAGTAACATATAGGATATATGAAGTAATCTATATGAGTAAATATATATATATATATATATATATATATATATATCAGTGGTTTATATATGATAGAGGATAAAGTATATAAGTGTAAGGTTATATTGATATATATAGATGTAAAATATATATAATGATATATTGATATATGAGATATTCTATACTTTCCATAGAGAATAAATATTCATAATCCGTATAAGGAACAGATTATTACATATATTTATAAAATCATTAATATATTGTGATATAAGCTTGCATACCTTGTACCAATCAATCATAAAGATTTATAATTTGTAACCTAAGGCCAAATAGCGGGCAATAGTTTGAAGAGAATCTTATTGAAGTCTATTCAATTCTGTGTCACGAAATAGTCACTTAGGTAAAAATCGGGATACCTCCTAAAAGGGGTCATTACATTCAAGCCCAATCTGCTTTACCCAATCTAGATATAGACGGATCTATTCTCCTCACACCTATACCTATCCTTGATTGATGATCACACCAACTACACAACCACGTCATCACTGAGGTCCTAGTCCAATGGCATGGCATGCAACCGAATGATACATGGAAAGCCCTCTTCCAAATGCAACAAGAATTTCCTCATTTCTAGAGGGGGGCATGTTAAGACCTATAGACCTAACTAATTCTTCCTACCTATTTACGTTTGTATTAAGTCTTATTAATAAAGCATCTAGTACATATGCTTTGTAAGTCACTTCTTTGGCTAAATATGTTTATCCCACATGCTTGGAAAGTAGTAGTTTTCTTGAGTATATTAGTTTAAATGCAGGGCTTGGATAGAAGGAAAGGTATCCATGATATATATTGTATTCAGCATTGCTCAAAGGAGGTTGCCCCCTTGAAGAGGCCAGCAATATATTGTAACGTGATTCTGCCATTTCAATGCAAAACTGTTCATTTGTTCTCATTTACAACATTTAATTTTTGTATTCCATTTATCTAGCTAATTTATTACATAAAGGAATGTAACAGAGCACACCTATGAATGTCATCTTATCTCATCAAACTCAAGAATAACTGACCATTCTAGCCACTAAATACATCAAAAAGCAGTTGTTTATTAGGTTCACTTCTAATTAGTAATAATAAATACTTTCCTCTAAGAAAAATATTCATATTCTACAACATCATCTTAGACTATTTTTTTGTTGGCTTCTAGATAAAAAAAGGGAATTACTAGTTTGTCTATAAGGATTTAATGGTGAAGTAAATTTTATTATTCATACAACAACAAGCACACAATATGCAAGGACATAAATTTTCCCATAACAACAATTTTATTAGATCTATATACTATAATGCACCCTTGTGCCCAAGATAAACGGCAAGGCATTCTAGCGATAAAGTAAAATGCAACAGTGAAATGGTACTCACTCTTACATCTCTTCTTTGCTTAAGGATATATTCATTAAAAAAAATAACTCAAGATGATAATTCTTCCATCTCTTAAGCACTATTAGCAAGTGGGAAGAAAAGGGAGAGAACATACAACACACTAATTAATAAAGTTTCATTTTGATGAGAAAATTCAAGACTTTAAATACATTGGCTGCCCCATAATATCTTCTTTATTTTATGGCAGAGGTCTCATAATATATTTGGTAGCCCAAAAGCATAAGAAAAGTTCAGACTGCAACCAAATTTAATCATTAATTAAGATATAACCAAATTTTGACAAAGGCATAAGCCATAGTAGCATTACATTCCAAAATTTCACAATTAACTGTGACCTGCCACATTTGTCAGTGCTCGTTCCCAAGTTTTTCAAAAAGTGGCATTGAAATTTTTATGTACGCCTATCCTTTTTTTAAATCATGTATAGACTTAGTGGCAGAAAAATAAAAACACGGGACAACTAGAATATTTTAGTTTAGGGCATCCTCAATTTTCTTTTTAAAGTTTTATTTTGAATTGGATTTCTTTCACAATTAAAATTTTAAACACTAGTGACAGCTTTTCTTTAAAAAATGAATGTATACCCTAATGAGAGTTTAGTTTAAGAATATATCGGGTTTCCCATAAAATAGTAGGCCATGTTCCATCATGGCGATACCTACTATTTTAGAACCAACCCTTTGTTTTTTACATAAACCCTCATACATAAACTGTAAAAGTAGCATAGATTTTTTTTTTAGAACCCTA
The DNA here is from genome assembly GCA_007258455.2 of Sequoia sempervirens. Lineage (NCBI taxonomy): Eukaryota > Viridiplantae > Streptophyta > Pinopsida > Cupressales > Cupressaceae > Sequoia > Sequoia sempervirens. Next base: position 304,028 of record VDFB02092181.1, on the reverse strand, counting down.
GTTTTTTGTTATAATTGAACTTTTTTATGTACAATGTTTATTTCTAATTGTGATATGCCATATTTGACATGATATTTATATAACAAAATCATTTTTTTCTGTATTTAATGAGTATTGTATCAATTTTAACTTTCCCAAGTTTTTGCCGAGATTCCTGTTTTAAACACAGGTCACAGGTAATTGAACTATTTACACTTTTGCCATGACATGTCAATGCTGTGTAAATGGAATACTTCTATAGGATAAGTAAATGCAACATCAATTGATTTTAGTAATAGTGGCCAATAGTTATCTAATGTCTTTACTAAAATATTAAATTTCACCAACCACATGTTGCAACAATAAACAATGAACGAAATAACAAATTATAAAAAAAGTTAAGTCAAAATTTAGGATGATGATACCTGTGCTTGCCCTGCAAGAACAACTGCAACCCCATGTATTGATTTATCTTGAATTATTTCGTTAAGGCCTGCTTCACCCCACTTAATATCTATATTTGGAGAAAAATCTAGAGCAAGTGCTGCAGCAACCTTTGCAGATTTCTATAAAAAGGAAAATTCAAAATCATTTAAAATGCAGTTTATAGAAAAAGTATGATTCATAGAATCTGTTAATGACCTAGAAATATTCTAGTGTAAGTGAGGAATTTGTAATAAGTAATAACACATATGGAATCAAAAAATGACACTGGAGTTTATGTCTGAACTTTATGAAATGAAATGCTTTGAAACTTGATTACTGGAAAAGTTAGGCCCTTGATAAAAACTTAAAAAGTAAGGGCCAAACGATCATAATGAAAAATTTAGCGTAAGTGCTGCAGCAACCTTTGCAGATTTCTAAAAAAGGGAAAAGTTAAAATCATTTAAAATGCAGATTATAAAATGGTATGATTCATAGAATCTGTTAATGACCTAGAAATATTCTTGTTATGACATATTTTATATGGAATCAAAAAATGACACTGGAGTATATGCCTGCACTTTATGAAATGAAATGCTTTGAAACTCAATTATTGGAAAAGGTAGGCCCTTGATAAACACTTAAAAAGAATGGACCGAACGATCACAATGAATGGCAATATAAGGAACAATAATTCATCAATTTTCTGACTTTCAAATCCAATTATTCATTCACCACTCACATGTCTTCGCACCATCACAAAAGAGACCTCTTCATCTGCTTCTTGTAGATAAATTATCTTGCAAAAATCTTATGATGTACAGTTTGCTTGTCTTGTTCTGATGTTGCAATACAGAAATAAAGACATAGCAAAAAAGTAAAATTTGCATTCATAGAACATTAGAAAAAATAATTCATCTGTCTGTAGTCTATACCACTAACACCTCTAACTACACAATTGAAGGAACATGAGTGGCACAAAAATATATATTTGTATCATTACTTCTACAATACTATGTACCTAGGGATCATTCTCTCTTAATAATAGTGCCCTAAAATAATGAACAATCCCCCATCATTCGTAGACCATAGAAATAAAAGATTCTATCTGTCTGTAGTCTGTACACACTAACACCTCTAGCTACTCAATTGAAGATACATGAGTGCAACAAAAATATATTTTTATTGTTACCACCACAATACCATGTACATATTGGATCATTCTCTCTTAATAATAGTGCCCTAAAATAATGAACAATCCCCCATCATATTTTAGGGTAACAATGTATAGGATCAAGGAAGGGAAAAGGTGACAGCAGTTAATAACAATCATACATGTTGGCGTAAAATCTAACACCTCTGGAGTGCAGGTTTGTACGAACAGCTATGTACACTACGCAATGAGTGCTCTTCAAATTAGGAGGGGAAGCTCCCTCATTGTGCTGGGATGCATGGAAAAGAAAAGTAAACTAAGTCCTATCTTTTTGTTCTCAGCTGGAAGAGGCACAAGGTTAAGAAAACCAAGAACGTTGCAGCTAAGGATTTTCTGGTTTCGCAGATCATTAACTACAACTAAGCTAACTACTTTAAATCTATCCAATTTCCTCAAGAAAATAGACCATGAGGAAATGGAGCAGGGTTTGACTATCGGACGATAAACGAGTTTAGATTCTCTACTTGAAGGCAAGGTGGCACATCTATCAGCTCAATCTAGACAAGTTTATTGGGCACAAAAACAGATTTAAGAATTTACCATGACAATCTTATGAAACCCTATGTGGCATAACACTTGATCAAAATAGCAAAGACTTCTCAATACGAATTTATCATCACAATCTCACGAAACCCTATGTGGCATAACACTCGATTATAATGATAAAAGATTCACAAAACAGAAAGAATCCACCATTACAATTGCATGAAACCCTATGTGGCATAACACTTAATCGTAATAGCAAAGACACATGAACAAATACCAAAAGAGGAATATTGAGGGCAAGGTAGGCGCAGCATATATTTCTCTCAAGCCAAAAGTTAATTACAAATGAGCCAAAGCTCTTATTTATATACATCAAGGTGTAGGGAACCCTAAAATCACCTTGTGTTAACTACAGTCTCGCAAATGCATGCAAGATTAATTATTAAACCCTAATGAAGTAAACTATACAATTAACTGGAAAGCTACCATCAGTTAACCGGTACATTTAACCTAAATGGACCATGTGCAAGCATGCACGTCCTTATTTAAAGCAAAGTTAACTGGACACTACCCTCAGTTAACTGGAAACCCTAACCCTAACTCCTGTGATGATGATTCCAAGGACGAGATAAGCATGTGTTAAGTCAGCAAGTAAACTCAAAACTGAAAGTCGAGTTAACTGCTGTTCAGGACTCAACCCTTGAAATTAACTGCAGGTTCCAAGTGGCAGATCACTCCATGTCATCTCAGTCTAACACTTCGACCAAGAACTCATTAATTTCTCTGTCTTCTGGCACTTTGATGCTGTCCAAAAATAATTTGTTTCTTCAATTCTCTGTCACTGTCCTTGATTGTATGCATGCATTCTCTGACATCTTCAGCCGCCTTCTTGAAACTAGCTGAAATTATTGAAATGTTCTCCAGCTTAGTCGCCACAGGATCTCCATCAAGATATCACGAACAAGCTTCTGGAACTTAGTTTGCACAGCCTCGAGATCAGCGTAGATATCATCTTCACGAAGACAATGGCATGGGATTTGAGTGACTTTGGCGGCTCCGTAAATGGAGTAATCTCTGTTCCTTTTGCAGCGTAACGCTTTATTGTCAGCTGCTCTGATGAAAACCTAAATTAAGACCGATTTGGTCTTGAATTCAGTCTAGTTGAACTTCCTTCTGAAAAACTTGCCCGTTGACTGTGAACATGGCTATGTTCTGACAACTTTCTCCGGAAAGCTAAAATGGCTCCTGGTGAGGCTAAAAATACCTGTCGGAGGATAATTTTCACCAAAAATTCTGAGACATGGGTTTTGTCTGGAAAATGATTCTAAGACAACCCACAACATCAGATTTGTGAAAACACGTCGTTTAGCTTGACATGCAAAGATTTTTAGTCGAGAACTGCAGGGGTTTTTAGAGCTTACTGGGGCAATTTTTCATGAGAAAATCTAGAACATGGGTTTTGTGCACAACGGAATTTTGAACAAACCCAGATGATGCAATTTTCAAAAAGATGTGATTTTGACCCACATGCAAAGAAATCCTCGGAAAAAAGCACAGAGCTTCAGAATGAAGGCTGCGGGGCAATTTTCTCGAAAAAATCTAAGACGTGGGTTTTGCTACAAATGCTGAAATATACGAACCCAGATGATCAAATGCTGAATATACGCTGAATTTCTTTGACATGCGAAGAAAGTACCTAAGGTGAGAAATAGAAGAAATAAGACAGAAGATAGAAAGTTTTGTTTGTTCTACTTCTAGAAAATTCGCCAACCTCTTCTTTGGAACTTGATGAAACCTGCATGCAAAGTGAAAATAAAGTCTAGAATCTTCTTCCTCTGAACAATCTGAATCCGTTGATATGAAGAACGCTGAATTCGGACACCTGTAGCACCTTTAGCTTGCTGGTCGCTCAAGAAGAATATGAACTTCGAAGCTAAAGATGATGAAATAATGGACGCCATTGCTGAAATATATAGATTTTCATTTATGAAATTCGCACAAGGCAAAGAATTCATGAAAAATGCGCTTGGCTTCTGATTGGACCTCATCTCAGTTAACTGAAACTCAAATATGCTAAATAAGTCGCCATGCATTAGGGTTTCCCTTCTCAGTCTTCAGTTAACAACTTCATGCGGCTTTGACTTCAGTTAGCACTCTTCATTGAATTCGCCATCTTCACACTTGCTTTGGATTCACAAATTTGAACTAAGGCGACCCTTTTGATAAGTGGAGTTAGCAATCTTAATTGAGATGAGAAATCCGCCATATATCATGCAATAAACATTCTAAAAATAGCGACCCTTTTCAATCTTCAGTTGGCCTTCAAGAAGTGCGCCAACTTCACACTTATGCTTCAATTCAATTCTAAAAATAACAACCCTTTTGGAACTTAAGTTGTCATTCTTTGTAAAGGGCGTAGCTTCACAAAACTATGCTTCATCATTAATATCTAAATATGGCGACCCTTTTGGAACTAAAGTTAACAACTTCATGCGCCATACTTCACTAATCTATGCTTCATTATTTATGCCGTCCCTTCTAGAACTTCCAGTTGACACTCAATGAAGCGCCATCTTCACAAAAGCTTCACAATTGCAACCAAATTCGCCATGCATGTGAACTTCAGTTGACATTTACGAATAATCTTCAGTTAAGTGAACATGCAATCAAGTTAACTCAACATGCAAGATAGTTAACTGAACATGCAAACTAGTTAACTTGACATGCGAACTGAAAGATCACTCAACATGCCAATATACGAACTGAAGATGACAACCCAGAAATCGTTCAGTCTAACTACAGTCAGAACTCCAGTTAAGGCGTCCATTCAACTCTCTTTCGAAAATTCAACTTTGAATTCTCAAGCAAATTCCAGACTTAGCCAAATTTCATAAAAATTTAAGCTAAAACCTCTGTCGGGGCCTCTGTTCATTCTCTGACACTGGTTGACTGAATTCTCTGATTGACTGGCTGACAGGTGCATTACAGAGCTAAGCAAAAATTGATCAAAAGATATCTTGAGACTGCGAACCATAAAACTGACATCTGAAGGCTCAAAAATCCAAGCGTCTTTTTCAAAAGCTGCGCTTTTCCTCAGACTTAGTCAAATTTTGACTTCTTCATTTCGTACGAAGGGAAAAACAAATCCTTCATAACTTTCATTTTATCAACTTTCAGGACTGGGTCTTAGGTTCACTGCGTAGCTGACATCATTCTGCATAACAACTGCAAAGGTACATTTCCCAAGAAAACGACGTCTGAGGGGTGAAAAACAAGGGCGCCTTTTTGAAAAGCTGCTCTTTTCACTCCAAACTTGGCCATTTCTGGAAACGACAAAAATAATACAAAAACTCCGACTGCAAGCTGCTGAGTCATCCTCTGAACTGACAGAGATAGGCAACGTAAAGCTGATCGTAACACGGACATACTGAATATCTAAAATCATCAGAAAGAAAGCATTAAAGGCCTGAAAAGCTTAGGCGCCTTTCTCAAAATGTGCTCTTTTGCTTTTTCCTTTGACATTTTGACTAAGATTTGACCCTACGTTTGACCTCAGGTTCAGACACTTCAGCAACTCAGATTCACCCACTGACGGATGCATCGCAAAGTTTGAACAAATGTGAGATAAAGATCTTGGGTGGCATTTAGCCAAAAACCTACATTTGGCACCTCAAAAAGATGGGCGCTGTTGTGACGTTTTTCACACATCGCCCCATTGCAAATGGGGACCCCCTAATTTTGGCTTTGCTTTTCGTTCGTTTTGTCGTTGTCTCCCTTTTCTACTGTCTGTCTTTCCGGGATTGTGCACGTCATTGAGTTTAAGCTTGAAATTTTGGCCAAGTCCGAAAAATTAGGGTTATGAATTTTCCAGCCAACCTAAAGTCAAATGAGGTGAATAAATTGCAAATTGAGCTTAACACTGTTGTTACTATGCTTCCAGCAGGTTTCCACAAAAATTTCATCGAATTCTGGCAACTTACTATTTTTAGTAAGTGTGCAATTACAGGTGACCCTTCAGCATTTTTGAGATTCCGACAATCACACTGCGTCCAGGGCACATCAGGCTACTCACAGGTTAAATTTGAACTAAAACGGACAACTTGCTATTTTTAGCAGTTCTGCCTTCGGAGGCAATTTTCGGGGCTTAAACACAGAGTTTTTCAACGCATGTCCGGAGATTCCTTGTGGGTTTTTCGAGACCTTCGCGACGATATGGCATGCAAAGCGGGACGACAACTTTCAGCATTCGGCCTTCGGAGGCCAATATTAGGGTTTGCATGCAGACATTTTCAGCGCATGTCGGCATCTTCTTTCTGGGTTTTCCAAGAGCTTCGCGACGATGTAACATGCAAATGGAGCTGACCACTTTTCGAAACTTACTATTTTAGCGTGCATGTTGAAGATTTTCGGTTTTTCGGGTTTTTCAAGATTTTTGGGCAAGTATGACATGCAAGATCATCCGACAACGGCTGATTTTTTCGTCGCTTTCTATTTTAGTCGGTATCACTTAGGCGTACCGGCGAAAATGGTGATCATCATGCAATGAAACGACGCCAAACGGAGCTCATCCTGAGCGACATGCATAAAATTAGGGTTTCGAGCTTCAGCGCTAAAAATGAGGAGTCAAAGGTCAAAATGTTCAAAACTGAAGTACCCACCATGATCAGCATCCTTTCGAGAGTCTGCTGGCAAAATTTGAAGGCGATCGGAGTACCTGCTATTTTTAGTAAGGTGTTTTGGACGAGGGCTATAAATAGAAAGTTGATCTCGGCATCGGCATACACAGGCAAGTTCACCACCGAAGAGCACACTGTCCAGATTTCAAAGCAAACGGAGCTAGGGAAGCCTCAGAAACCAACACTTACTATAAATAGTAAGTCACCTCAGCAGCAGCTATAATTGGCAGGTCAGCACCAAATCTCAGCAAATACAGGTCAAGCACGTGATGAGGAGCCTTTGGCGCAAATTCCAAAGCAAACAGAGTTACAGAGAATGAAGAATCAGACAGTTGCTATTTTTAGCAGGTCAAGACCGGAAATTAGGGTTTCCTAAAATCAAGGGCGGAACCCGACATTCACGCAGAAGCATCATCCAGTGACGATCACCACGCTTCACGCATCTGACACGCAAAGTTTGGAGACTTTCTGAGCAGTTTCTATTTCTAGCAGGTTGCTAAAAATAGCAGGTACAGGCAAATATCAGGCATCTCTGGCATAAACACATCCCGGGGTTCAGAACAAGGCAGAATCCAACGTTTTTGGAACTTGGAATTGGCTTGGAGTGCAAAAATTGGCAAACCTTCTAAAAATAGCAAATTAGGGTTAGCATGATCGAAACACCCTAAATTCGGCAAAGGGCACGAAATCCACCAAGTTTGATAATTTTTCGGGTCCAGCATCAAAACTTGCTTTAAAAGGCCAAAAACAGATCAAAATTCCTGAAGTGTTTGAAAAATGAAAGAGGACCCCTCCAAATGCGCCCTTGAGCTTCAAGATGGTTGAAAAATATTCTAAGTACGGAAATTGGAACCTCCTATGGTAAAATGCGCCCAAGTGCAAAGAGGTGGCTTGAAAACTCCTAAGGCAAGTTAAAATGAAAGCTCATGCCTCCAAATGCGCCCTTGAGGAAGGAGGTGACAGGAAAATTTTCTAAATGCTTAAAACTTGAAGCACAATGGGTGAAATGCGCCCAAGTTGAGAGGGGAGGCTTAGGAATTGACTAAGTGTTGAAAACTAGAAGCTAGCCTAGGCAAATGCGCCTTGAAGAATTGGAAGCACCAAAAATTTGCTAAGGCACCCAAACTTGACGTAGCACCCCCAAAATGCGCCTTAGGAAGAAGGGTAATTGAAAATTCTCCAAGTATTGACAAAAATTGGAAGTAGAGGGGCCTAAATGCGCCCTAGCTTGGGAGGTGGATAGAAAAATGGTTAAGTGTAAAACTGGAAGCTCAGGCCCCCAAATGCGCCCTTGAAGAGAGAAAGCTTCAGAAAATTTTCTAAGTGTCAAAACTAAAAACTCCTTCAGTGAAATGCGCCTTTGGGCTTAAAGTGATGAAATTAAAAGCTATGCCAGCTAAATGCGCCTAGAAGGTTAAAGTTCTTCAAAGACGTTTAAATTAGAAGTTGCCTAGTCAAAATGCGCCCATGACAAAAGGTTGAATGTTGACCCTCTCTTATGCGCCTAAGTGAAAATGAAAGTCCCATGTGCTAAATGCGCCTTGAAGAAGAAGTGGTAGAATGCGCCTTAAAATTGAAGGCTTCCTCTTGCATATGCGCCCCTGAGTTTAGAGACTTAAAAATTTCACTAAGGCACATAAAAAAGAATAAATGGAAGCCTACCCTTACAAATGCGCGCATGCAAGCATAAAATGTGTTAAATTAAAAGCTCAGGGTGTCAATTGCGCCTGGCTTAGAAAGGGTGGCTGAAAGCTTGAAAATTGAAAGTTCAGCCTGGCAAATGCGCCCTAAGTCAAAAGATGAAAGTAAACCCACTTGAATGCACCCAAATGTTGAAAATGAATGTGTATGGGTTAAAATGCGCCCAGTGTTGAAAATGGATGCTTGGTAGGCAATATGCGCCCAGTGTTGAAAAATAAAAGCTTGATAGAGGATTTGCGCCTAGGCACAAATTGGAAGGAGGATGTGCTAAGTGCGCCTCAAGCTGAAAGTAAAACCTCCATATGTGAAATGCGCCTTGAAAAGGAGGAGGCCATGAAGAAATGTATCTAAGTATGAAAATTGGAAATTCACCCCTCCATATGCGCCTGGAAAGAGAAGAGGAACTCGGAAATTTTCTAAGTTTCACAAAATGGAAGTAGCTACCTCTAAATGCGCCCTTGAAGTGAAAAGAGTTTGGAAAATTTTCTAACTCTGTGAAATTTGAAGGAGACCCCTCCATATGCGCCCAAGCTTGAAGAGGTTCCCGAAAATCTTCTAAGTGTCCAAAATTGGAGGCTCACACATGCAAATGCGCCCAAGATGGAAATAGCCAGAGAAAGAATGAGTTTTCCTAAGGCGTTAAAAGTTGAAGCTCACTAGCCCAAATGCGCCCAAGAGGTTGAAAATTGATAAAGAAATTTTTTTAAGTGTCAAAAATGGAAGTGCAAGGTATGAAATGCGCCCAAGCTTGCTAAGGGATGAAGAAATTTGCTAAGGCATGGGTAAATCGGCAGGAATAAGTCGGAGGATGCCAATTGCACAAGGTCAACGAGAAATTTCAAGCCAGAGCAAGGAAATGTGCCTGGAGATGAAGAAATAGATTAAATTTGCTAAAAAAATTATTTTCTAAGGTTCAAAATTCAGAAAATTAAATGAACCCGTTCGTTGGGTACCCATGGGTCTAGCGCGTTCTGAAGGAAATTTTCTTCTGGGTATTGATGATTGTCGATCAGGAATGGATTTTGAAGTCTTCTACGCTTTGTCGAGGCCTTCAGGGTGAATATTTTTGATGGGCGCCAGGTTGATGAATTTCCTAAGGGAAATTTGAAAATTTTTCTAAGGCAAGAAATAAATGATGCTGTTGAAGATAAAATGCCTTGGCAGATGAAAGTGAAGGCGATCGCCTAGATGATTTTTGATCAAATTCCAGATGAAAGAATTTCTTCTCAAGCCAAAGTTGAATGAAATATCAGAGTGAAGTGCGCCAGGCAGAATGCAGGATGGGTTGAAAATTTGGCTAAGGCACGAAGAATTTGAACGTGAAGTTGGCAAAGGAAAAACGATGAGCCCCTGAAGATCAAAGCGAGAAAAATCGGGTAAGTAAGGTGAATTTGTGTTATGAAGTGTTCTAATACTCTTCTCCTCGCTTGTTTTGCAGGAGGAACATCGAGGCCAGAGCACGATGACGTGAAGTGGTGAAGCACGATGATATTGCAACCTTCGGAGGAAGATAAAGTTATGAGTTTCAACCTCGAAGGAAGAAAAGTTGCAAAGGTTGGCTAAGTGACAAAGGAGGAGCGTTTTCAAGACCCTCAAGTGGAAGAAGTCAAAGAGTGACGCCAAGAAAGAAGATCCAGAATAGTGTGAACACGTCTGCAAAAGGGAATCTTCTAGAAGGGTGGTGGCCATTAATGACGCATTTATTACCCCACTCTCCTTTGTGGCGGTTTTTAGGGCAAATCATGTTTAGGGCTGAGGTGGCACGATCTGGGCCATCCAGCCGATTGTAATCTGAGCCGTCCGTTGGACTTGGCCAGCTATATAAAGGGGGAGTCCCCCTCATTTGTACCTTCAGTAGAGCTTAGCATGAGACAGTAGAATTAGAGTAGAAGTTAGAATAGAGAAATAACTTAGAAGTAGATTGATAGTGTAGTTGGAGGAGAAGGAAAGTTTTCCTTTGAAAACTTTTGTAAGAAATTGTCGTGTAAAACTTTCATAATAAAAGATCTTTCATTGATGGTGAAATTCATCTTTGTTGTGGATAGCTAGCGAGGTTTCTTCATCCCTTCTACTTCAAGTAGCGTAGAGTAGCATAAATTTCATTTTCATGCAAGTAGATGTTAATTGTGGAATGTGGTGTTTGATCTAAGCAACTTCGTCTATCCATACCACTAGTGTATTTGCTGATGGTGAATGCGCCTTGTGTGGTCAACTGGAATATCATGTACTTAACTTCAATCACAGTTTGGATGAGGGTATGCATCGTTGTGATGGTATCTTCATGTCAAGTGGTGGTTTGAACATCTTTAGTCATCTCCCTTGAAGATTGCACCGACTCCGTGGAAGCTGTCCGATGCGAGGCAAAGCGAAGTCCGGTTTGAAGCTTGCGAAGATTGATCGCCATATCCCACACCTTAGAGTAGATTAGAATCTTCTTAACCTTACCTCATTTCAATTCAGTACTTTTGGTTAGAATAGGAAACCCGAACTTCATAGACAGATCTTTCGAACACTTGAATTCCTTTCTCTGCTGCCGAACAATTCCGTAAGTCCCCTTGAAATACCAGCAAATCACATCGAGCCAAACTGAGCCTATTCGCACTGAAAGAACCTTGGAGTTGAACGCACGAACTTTCTTGCAATCTTAGCGTGCGGAATACTTTGATCAAGAGAGAATAGGGAAGCCCTTGGCAACTTTATTCTGCGTTGGTGCCGTCACGAAAAACACATCAACAGGCGCCTTTTTGAAAAGTTGCGCTTTTCACCAGTGTTAGCCAATTCTCGCTTTTGCCTCATTTTGCGCTGTATCTTCCGTAACTCGAACAAAACAAGTCCGTTTGATAAACTTGATAGTTCACTACGAAGCTGGCGTGATGTTGGACAAATGTCTGCTGGAGGTGACAAACCCTAAAAACAGGATCTGGGCCCCTAAAAGATAGGGCGCCCATTTGAAAATGTGCTCCCTTCTCCAGAGAGAAAATTTTGATGATTTTCCTTCAAATTTACATTTTTCTCAAATTCCTTCAATAACAGACTGATATGACACTGACACCAACTCCATATTTGAAAAGCCCAAAAACGACCTTCTAACATCATTTTAACAAGATTAAGACTCAATTAAGCAAAATGCCTTAGTGAAGCAAAAATTTTGGTTTTGGGTACAACAATACATACAACTTCCTCAAAATCATTAACTACTGCAAAAATGATCAATTAAAATACTGTGTTCCATGGCATTTCAGGGACGGAGACAGCATACCAATAGGAGAACTGTTTCAGGGACAACAGTCCAATTGCACCTCCTCCTCATCAATCTGCCTAACATCTTCAAGATCAACATCCCAATGCATTGTTGGAATCTGTCAATACTAAGTAATTTCCAATCCTAAAGTCTTAAGGCACTATGATAGCAGCAAAAATTGTTTGGGGAAAAAATCGGCAAACCAAAAGTTCAGGATTTTTTGAAAAAATCGAATTTGAAAAAAAATGTAAAAATTTAAAAAATTGTAGAAAAAGAGACAAATGCTACTATTTTTTGAAATTTAAGATCATTTCCATAGCATAGAGATATAGACAGCAAATAAAAATAGAGATTTTAACCCATGAATTGTAGAAAGCTTGCATGTTGTTTATCAAGTTTATGTTTGTTGAGCTTAAAGGCATCTGTTTCTTGCTTAGGTTGTGAACTAAAGATCAGTTGGAACACCTCATACAATAGAGTAGTGTATATGTGAGATATGGAATCAATTGTAATGTACAATCCACGCAGAAATGACATCTGAGAAAAGTGGAAAAGGCTAGTGTATGAAGAAGTCATAAATGATACAAGTGACCAAAAGCTTTGAGAAGGCAATGACATGAATGAAATAAAGTGGAGGATGAAAAAGTTAAGTGTGATAAAATAAAAGATTTGCTAAGGGTTAAAATCTTAGGCAGATACTCTTTAACGCTTGTTGGTTGGAAATTTTGTATTCTCGTGAAAGCGTACAAAATTGAGATTTCAACCACAGCACGTGAGTTAAACTCTCCTAATTAAGGGAAGGCTCCCCCTTTAACTAAATAAAATTAAGGGTAGGACAGCAATCGTTCCTCTTGTTTCAGGAAAGATTACGTTCTTCTCTCTTCACAGAAAAGACACAGTAAATGTTACTAAAACTTGTTACAACAGCTATACAGTGAAATTAAGAGAAAGGAAATAAAGTTTCCTGAAAGCGCAAAGACTTCCGTTATTTCCTTCGGGACGGGAAAACAATTCGATAAGCACAAAGTCTTAAAGAATGAAATCCTATCAACCTTTTTTCAGAACGATTACTTTATGGAAATATACAAGATAAAACAGCTCAAAGACTGAAATTATAATGTATGCTTTCAACTATTCTAAATGAGAAATACTATGAGCGTAAAGACTTATAATTCTTCTCTATTTCTAACACTAACTAAGAATTCAATTCTCAGATTTACAGCACAAAGACTGCAGATTTTTAAATTGAATCTCTCTTCAGCAACTTTCAACAATCTTCAAGTAATCACAAAATGATATTGATCTAAAATGACATAAGAACATTTGAGATACAAAACAAGAATTCAGCTCAAAGTCTGAAATTCCAGCTTTTTGATATCACTTGAAAGTTTACAATATTTCACTATAAAGCTCAAAGACTTTATGAGTATAAAATTCTGCAGAGTTTTCTTGCTTGCTAAAAAGATAAAAATTACAATAGACCCCTCAAGTATTTATAGGAGGAAGGTCTGGAGAAAAAGGTGGGAGGATCTCAACAAACTTGAGAAAATCTCTCAACCGATAACTAATTGCGATTGACTTATTCAAAATTACAATCCAAATTGTGATTTGTCTTGTAAGATTTTACATGTAATTACATTTTCGAAAATTGCAAGGAAAAGACACTTGCAATTGCAAAATTTGTTTTTACATATATATTGTCGAAAGTAAAATTACATAAAACAATCTAAAACTTAATTTATTTATTCCTATCTTTGAAAGATAAGAATTTGCTGATGATGGTCTTCAACTCATCCGGATCTGGACCCAATGTGTTCTTGGCCACTGCAACTGTCTTCAGAATTATATCAAAGTATCTAATAGTTGCCAATCTATGCTCTTCATAAGAAGTTTGCATTTTCTCAAGGATTGTTTGATGATTGATAAGCTTTTGAATCGAATCCATAGAAAATTGCTCTGATTCCATTTGTTGACGAAGATTGGCTGCCATATCTGAAGTAACTGAATCAGCTTCAAGTAACTCATCTTCTTGATTCAAAACGGTACATGAGATCTTTTCAAAATTTGAAAGAATATCCTGCTGAACTTCGTCATTCATTTCTAAAGTGGCCTGGATATCTTTGATAAGATCTTGAATGACCAATGATCTATTTGTCATGAGTTCCTCAAATTCTATGTACTTTTCTCTGTTTGGCAAAACCAAATTGCTGCATAAGATTAATAAATCAACTTGATTTATCTCACTCCAGATCTTCAAATCTTTTTCAAGCGTTTCTAAACTTTGCTTGAAGGCTTCTAAAGTTTGATTCAACTTTATCCTTGCTATCCTTACATTCTTGAAAACTTGCAACATCTTCTCAATCATTGGAATACTTTGCTCAATTAGCTGAGTTATCCATGAATCAATTGCCTTGGCCTTTTGTGCAATTCTTTCTAACTGTCTAACTGATTCATTTGGAGGAGCTGTAGATAGAGAATCAACTGCTTCTGATGATCCTGTAATCCTCTGAATGACTGCAACCAGCTGAGCATTGTCTTCTTTGAGCTTTTCCTTTTTAGCTAAGAGTTCGTTATAGCTTTGTGTCAGAATTGTCACTGAACTCTGAGCATCCTGCATCATATTAGCGTGAGTCTGCTTACCCAATTCCACCCTCGTGAACCTGTAGTCAGATACCTGCATCTCTTCATGCGGTTTATCAACCAAGGGCTCTGCAATCTCAGCATATTTCATCCTGTTGCTGTCAACAAAAACCTGTGAGACTGTTTTGGCTTTCTTTGCAATCACTGGTTTTTGTTTCTTCAATTTTCGGAAATCAAAAATATCAGGAGACACAGCCTGTTTCTTTCTCTTAGGAGCAATTGAATTTAGCCATGGAGGAAGATCCAAGGTTGTCACATCTGAAATGGCAACTGCGGTCTCAGTAGAAATAGTCTCAGTTTGAGATACAACAGAAATTCTTGAAGGTGCCTCAGTTTGTATAGCAACAAGGTTTTGCTCAGAAGACAAATTGCAACTAGGATTGGTCATGAAACAATCAAAATTCGTGACGGACGTATCAATTTCTGGAAGAGTTGTTTCTGACATAGCTGAAAAGATTGGATTGATATCAAAAATACTCTTGAAATTACTAGGCAAGTTCATCATGGGAGCATTTGTTACAGATGAAGGCTGATTACAAGTCTCTTGTGGTGGAATAGAAGGAACAAAAACGGTAGAGAAGGAATCAACATCACTGTCGATAGGAGACAAAGGAGATATAGCTGATTCTGGTATTGGAGCCTCAATGTGAGGAGTTATCTCACTTAGGATAGTAGAGGTCTCATGAACCTCGTTTTCTTCATGCTGATCTAATACCTGAAGCTGCATTTCATTGACTTCCTTACCTTTTGATGTTTCTCTATCCAATGGTTGTTCAGGAGCTCTGCTTACTTTCAGCTTGATTCTAGTACTTGAAGAGGAAGCTCCTTCTTTAGATTGTTCTCTGATTTCTGATTTCAATCCTCTAGGACCAGCTAGGTCATCTTCAGCTCTAACTCTGATTTTGATGGTCTTGACACCTATGCTTTTGAGCCAAAAATTGGTGTTCGCCAAGACTGATTGGAATCTATCAAAGATAGAGACGGATTCCCTCTGAGACCATTGAATCGCAGGAATGGGAGCATTAGCAACTCCCTGTTCTTCGTACTCAGGATCCAAAATCTGCTTATCATCAATTACTCCTTCTGGAATTAAAGTTAGATTCAAATCAATGATTTGCTCCAAAGTGAGCCTGCAATAATCCATTTTGTATATATCCTTTTCTGTACGGAGGTCTGCCCAAATGTCTTCGATGCGGTGAACATGGGTGAAGACTCTTTTTATTTTATCCTTCATCCTCCTGTAATCAAAATCCACTCTAGCTTGGAATCTTTTCAAAGTTATCTCCTGAAGTTCAGTTTCCATCGCTTTGGCTCTTGAAGAGGTTGTCAAAGAATACCTGCCAATTACCAATGGATTATGTGAAGAAATACCAATTCCAGATTTGTGTTGTGAAGCTTGACGTGAATGAACTGACATCAACTGCCTTCCTAGCTCCATCAAAATGATCTTATCAGTAGGATATCTCGGTAGCATATATGGCTGATCTTCAAAGCAGCCAACTCTCATATAGGTGAATGTTGGAAATTGAAGGAATAAGCAGCCATATTGATTTACCTTATTCCAAGCTGCATCTGACACCCTGTTATTTACCAACTCTTTGTCAAACAAACACATAAAATAACCAAAGAAGGCATCTTGTACCCTTCTATAATGCGCTCGACTTGGAATAAAAGTCAGCTGATCATAATATTTCCATACGGGCACCAATGATCTGTCGCCTTCAGGAGATAAGCCTGGAAAATGTCTCAAGGAAGCTGCTATGTAGACCAAATATGAATTCATATAGAAGGTCAGAGTGGTAGGAACCTGTGCAAGCTGTTCGCACAAACAGTCACTGATTATTTCTCCCCAGAAAATTGGATGTTGTGCTTTTCTAATGACAACCATGAACTTATACATCCAGCTTTCAAACATGTTAGAAACTTTCAACCCTGCAATTCTGCTCAAAAGAGTGATCATGTCATTAACTTCTTCTATAAAATCAGACCGATACAACTTGGGCATACGGGTCGCACAAGGTCGTGATTTTAGAAGCCATTTAGAGTTGATGTGTTTAATACAATCATTCTTTTTCTGCTCAAAATGTTTGTGAGCACTCTTTAATGAAATCTCTGAATAAGTGGTTGCATCAGGTACTCTGAAAACTCTATTGATTGTCTCAGCATCAAGTCTGATAACTACGTTGCCATCATCATCCTTAATTGTCCTGGATTGTCTATCAAAGCGTGCTGCACATGCAAGGACGAATTCTGGTTCAAGGGCAGCAACAGGAAAAGAAGCCACGAGATGGATATGACTTCTCAGCAACTTTTGCATATCAGAAGACGTAGATTTCTCAACCCTTTCAAGAAAATTAGACATATCAACATGCCCTATTTCTGTATCTTTGATCTCATCGATGTTTGAAACAACGTGAGATGGAGAGATCTCATTTTGATATTTGTCGAACTTATACTTCATCTTTTTGCCTGCTGGAGAAGTTGGTTCATCCGTCATTGAACAGGAATCTGCAAGACTGCGGTGAAAATCCCATAAGGTCAGCACATCATCAGCATCAACGTGAGTGGACATGGCGAATCTCAAACCCTAGAACAATGAAATGGACTTGAAAGAAAAATGGAAGGCGAATGAAGATGAATTCGAAATGGATGAAATGGTGGAATGGAAAACGGCATTTTGTCTCTTTGAAACAGCAAGATAAAGGGATCTCAAAACTTGGATTTGGAATTTCGTCCAAAAATGTCAACTTTTGTGCTTTTTAAAGCAATTCGGGTTTTTGAGTGACTTGAACAATTTCGGAGCTTTTTGACACTTTAGCAATTTTTGTTTTTTGCAATTTCGGGATTTTTCAGAGTTTTGGCAATTTTCTCAAAGGCAATCGGGATTTTTACGAAATTTAACAATTTTTGAACTTGGCAATTTTAAAAATTGTTATTTCAAATATAAATCCCGAAATTGTATCTTCAGGCTAAAAACCCGAAATAAGAGACAAAGTGAAATTTTCTTATTTTGTGAAAAATAGTGATGGATATATGAAATGGCGAATGGATGAAATGAAAGAAATGAGCATAGGCGACATGAAAGACGGATAAATGAAAATGGAATGAATTGTTTATTGCTGGAAATGGTAGAATGAAAAACGTGTTTTCATCATAAGGCAGATTTAAATGGAAATATGTATCAAGCATGGTAATGTGGAGATGTGTGAAATGGAAAGAAAAATTTAAATGAAATGGAGATGGCGAAATGAATGAAATGAAAGAAATGTAAAACGCATTTCTACATGAAGGCCAATGGAGGTAGATGAAGATGGCGAAAAACGTTTTTTTAAAATAAGAAAAACGCGTTTTCAGATGAAAACGAATTTTTGTTTAAGAAAAACGCATTCCGACATGAGAATAATCAGTGAGAAAAACGCGTTTTTACAAAAGACATTAGAAATACCAGTAAACAAATAAAAACAACCATGATGAAAGCAGAAAATGGAAGGAAAAACGCATATGAATAAAAACGCGTTTAAAACAGTGACAAAAAGCATAAAACGTGGTATGTAAAAGATCAAAACGCAGTCATATGACAGTAAAATATTGAAAGAAAGAGAAATAAGTGCGAATCATACCTGGAACAAGTTGTAATACGCGAAAACGTAGAAGCAAAAACCCTAGACGCGTTGAAGAAGACAGAAAATGGCTATTTACTGGTAAAAATCCGATTTTGAAGCATCAAGGTCGACCAAATCTCCATGAAATGAGGAAATAAATGCCAAGAACAATTCAACTAGCTTGAATCCAAGAAAAATCGGGCTTTTCAGAAGATTTGACAATGAAAAATAACATCAAAATGATGAATCGGGTTTTTTATGAGGTTTTTCATGCTCTTTTTTGCAAAATCGGGTTTTTTAGACAGTTTAAACAATTTCATTTTTGACCAATTCGCACTTTTCTGATAAAAAGACAATTTTCATAATGAACATTGTAAAAAATTCGAACTTTTTAAGCCATTTAATCAAAATCGGGTTTTTTATGAGGTTTAGCAATTTTGCTTTTTGTCAAAATAAAATGACTTTAACAAAAATCGGACTTTTTAGACAACTTAAGCAATTTCGGGTTTTTTTAGACACTTTGACAATTTTGCTTTTGAGTCTAAATTTCCCTATTTGCTGAGTTGCTCAGAAAACCCGAAATTGGCCAAAAAGACATTAAAAACAAGTCAGAAATCGACGAAAACGGAAACGTAAAGAGGAAAAAGAATAGCCCAAAGGTTAATCAACTTGAAACAGAGATTTTCCACCCTTTGCACCTCGTAATGCGTGCCTTAGAGAAGAAAAATCTCAAGTTTTAAGAAAATTTTGATTGGTTACCTAAATTTTGAAACGAGTTAAAAATTTAGGATAACAACGCTGTGCAAGCTTGAAATCAGAGACAGTGCATTACCAGTCCAAGAGAATGGTTAAAATCTTAGGTAGATACTCTTTAAAGCTGTGCAAGCTTGCAATCAGAGAATAGAGTCTGAATTCAGGGTAATGCACTATCCTTGATTTCAAGCTTGCAAAATGATGTCTTTGAATTACAGACATAATCTGCATGCTTGGCATAAAAATGGGTGCAGAATTGAAATCCTTCGAGAGCTATTTTATAAGTTTTGAAATTATTTTTAATATTCTATGTAAAGTAAAGTGCCTATAAGCTATGCAGGTTATAGATTTAGTATTAGACATTTACATACTTTCATTTCATTGCTGCAATCATCATCAATGAGGAACCTCATCATTTTGGAGTAGTACAACCTTGGACATTTTGCAAGAGTTAGCTAAAAAGGTAGACCAAAAGATGATAACCCTGCAACTTGACAGGGGGAAGACTATAATTGATTTGACTTGACATTTAAATGATGATTAATCTATGACATAAAGAGAGATAAAGTAGTATGATCACTGATTTTTGTATAGGTACCACAAATGGTTTTTTTTGGGGACCTTGGTACAAACTTGGGCCATATGAGGACTTCAAAATCTCTAGGAAAAATTCAATCAATGTTTTAAAAAAGGGCAATAGAGTTGAGCCTATCACCTAACATCTAAACAGACAATGAACTTAAAATGATACAATAAAGTTATTCACAATTTGGACTGATTTGGCGTAGACTGCTCATTCTTTGTGCAGGTTTCATATGTACAGCTTTGACTAACTTGGTCATCAAAGTTAGCTTTTGAAGTTTTCTTGGCATGGAGGTGGTAAATGCTATAACCATTTACAAGGTCACCTTACACAGGCACAACTAGTGAAAATGGTTGGAATTGGTTATTTTGATTTATGAAGAATCCCTTGCTTTATTTTACTGTGGTTTACTTTATTTTAGGACATATTGACAAGACTACAATATTAAAGTTCAAAGCAGAAAGGAACTTGTCCGTGCATGTATGTAGGGTAGACTGCAGAGTCGACGACAATCACCCTTAGCTTATCACAACCCTAATTTATAGCAGAAAACACGCCAAATTTATGGTTTTTAAACGCAAGAGTTGTTAGCCCAATTTAAGGCGAATGTTTCATGATTTTAACACAAAAAAGATGCAATTTTCAACGATTTTTTGAAAATCCTAAAACAAATCGGGGAAAAAATCTACAACCCTAAGGATTTTTTAAAAATCGCAAAAATCGCGATTTTTTAAGGATTTTTGCTTCTATGTATGAACTACAAATAGTTAATTTGCTCATTTAGAGGTAAACCTATTCCTCTTGATTGAGTGGATGAAGCCATAGGTGAACCAATTCCTCTCTACAATAGAGGAACTTCCAATCTGTAAGAGTAGACGAATGGCAAGTTTCTTCAACTCCGATGTGTCCTTCCTATGAAATTTCCACCATCCAATGGAGTTTTTTTTATGCAATAATGACCTTATCTATTCTAGCTTCTAGTTTGTTGAATGTAGGACCCTAAATACTAGAAAATTGAAGCCACTACTCCCAAAGTATGGCTGCCTCCTCAACGTTATACATCCTATGAAGGGCCTTCATAAACCCTCCATTACCTCATCACCGTTAAAAGGAAGAATTTAGCCAAGTCTAGGTATGTGCCACTTGAGATTAAGCGCATAGGCAGCCATATGAAGAGGGGTATTTATTGTGTTCCACCTCTTTGTAACAATAGGCCTAATATGCTCCTCATAATATTGTCATTTAGGATTCATGTCACGAATTGCTTACCTCATTTGCTCAAGAATACTCTAAAAATTCTCATAAATCTCTCCAAGGCTAAGAGAGTCTGTATCCACATACCTAAAAAAAACTCCACAATGGGTGATATAATAGAGAAAAAATATATGTAAGCAACATTTAAAAAATTATAAGCCATTACGAATATTAAAAATAAAAACAAAGTACAAACATATTATAAAAAAAAATTTACTTGATATTGGACTATCAAACATCATCAAGCACTTCTATATCCCATTTTCCTCTTCATTTGTCTTTGATTGAGCCCACTTTATCAACTCTCCACAAACCTCCATGCATTGTAAAACATCCTACACCTACAATATCCTCTCCAGTAATACAAAATAGCTAAAATATCTAGTTTCAATTGATTTGAGGAATTTGTTCTTTAAATAAGATCAAAATAATGTAAGTAAAGTGTGATGGTTACATACAAACATTTGTATGTCTAGCTTCGACCATTGTTGTCTTCACCCAAACTCTTTTTTCAATGTTTTTCAAAGCATTATTCAAAGCATGTACACAACGTGGAGTCCAAAAAATATGTTTATAAGCACTCTTAACTATCAAACCAATGAACTTACAAACACAAGTTGAATTTGTCATAAAATGCACAATATCAGAAGACCCAACCTCCTCTATGGCCTCCTTCAAAAGGCCAAACTGATAATCAACATCTGTAGGTTTTCTAGAGCAATTGTAATGTCCCCAATAGGACCGTTAGTTCAAATCCACTAAAAAATTTACAATCAACCCAAATCCTAGCTCGCTCTGATCACTGAATTCCCAATGTATGCAAGGTGGGCGCATACGAAGACTAAAATGAGGACAATTGAAAATAACCAACAAGATATTGGTGGCTAGTAGACCAAATTACATTAAAATCAAACTCATAGAATCAATCAATGCCAAAATGGCAAATATTGATTTCCGCAACTGCCAAGTGGTGGGTTCAATTTTGGTGTCGTCGGAGGTGACGACATATCTTGGCTAACGCAGGTGAGGGAGATTTGGGTGGCGGCAGGCATTTATATCTACAGGTTGGTTTAAGGCCTATATTGGTTGTCCATTCGGCTGTTTAATTCCGATCTGACTTCTTTGTCCGGCCGCAGTGGGGAATGAAATGATGGGACACTGGTGTAGGATGTGTTTATATTGCCGTTTAGCGATGTAAATGCCATTCCTCTCCGATGGAACTAATGAAGTCTCCTATTAGCCTGCCTTCTGGTAGGAAACTTTGGGCATTCTACAGGCGCATTTGACATGGACGTTTGAAGTCTGTGTTTAAGGTTTGGGATGAACTAGTTCTTGGTGCGGCGGAGCTTTTGCTTGGTGAAGAGTATATGTGCTCGTTTGAGCGCTGGCGGACTAATGCCGACATTGCAAGCAGATTCTTGGCTTTGCTTTTGGACCTTGCGGTGCCGCAAGCAATGGCGATGTTAATTGCAAGGAAACTGGTGTGGGAGAATCTTCTGGAAGGCGCCATGGACGTGATTATCGTCGTTCTAGGTGTTGGGGTGTCGCGGTTGCGTGACTTGCAGAGGACTTTGGTTCCTGGAGAGAGGGTGGAGATTTTTCCTTTCATCATGGACATCTTTGGCTAAGACCTTAGGTGACATCATGAACGGGCGAGGTGCCAACTTATTTTTCTGAAACATTATCTATTTTTGGAACCATTGGGTGGTGTGGATTGGCATCGCCTCTTCCAGGACTTTCTAATTGCGGATGGTGTGTTGTGGGTCGATTGAGGTGCAAGCTCTATGTAATGTTTCTTGTTTTTGTTCTAATTTGTGCGTCTCTCCTAGTGGTTGGGTTTGGTTAGGTTTTGGTAGATGCTCTGGTGGGTCTGGTGCGTAGTATTTTGTTGAGCTGGTGAAGCTTCTGGGTGCTTTGGGGTTTTTTGAATTTCCTGAAAAATGTTGTGCTGAATGTAAAATCTTTTCAAAATTAATACAAATATTTACATATCAAAAAAAAAAATGGTAAATATTGATATGCAAATTCCAATTATGCCAAACTAAAAAATAAAAATAAAAAATATGTCAATGCCAAAATAGCAAACTATATCATCAAATTCTGATACATGCCAAATTGACAAATAATGCAATGAAAATAAAATGGATCCAACAGATAAACCAACCATGATCTTCTTACAATGAAAATATGGATTCAGCAATGAACCATCTAGGATCTTTGACAATAATAATCAATTACTTGTGTAAACCATCCAGTTTATTACAATCTTACGAGGGAAGCAATTATTTCACTTCAATAACCAGATCCAAGTATTATGTCAAACAGTTATCCAAAATTATGAAAAAGGACACTTTGTCCAACAACTGGAATATAAATTGAAAACACAAATAAATACCCAGAATCTAAAGCAAGGCCAATGAAGATGTAGCAATTGATATTAACTTCATAGTTAAGCACAGCTGTCCAAAAATCTTGCAAAACTTTCCTCCATTTTATCATATGTACCAGCTACCTGGAAACCTAAAACAATGTTGCAAACTCCTCTAACTGGTACTGCAGAAATACCTTAGTAATATCTTCCAAACAATATAAATATATTTGTCAAAGTCTAATATAAAAATCAGAAATAAGGATACCCAATTTTGTATGGTTGTATTTATGAGAAAACTGCAGCCTGAAATAATATTTTTATAATTAACTACTGCAAAATATCAAACAACCAAAAATACAGCAGCCTTCAATAACAATATTTGCAACCTTCATAAAATCTATGACTTGCTGTGTGTCAAAAAATGTTCCCAAAAAGGATAACGAAATTCTTCAATAGCAGCAAATATTATAAAATAGAAATAATTTTCCCAAGTGCTGCCTTCATACAATGGTGGGCACATAAAATAGACTTTCCCTTAATTTTTAAAAGGTACAGTAGCTCAGCAAACAAAATTTTATATTAGCTTTTTCCTTGATGCAGCTCCTTTTACTCATGAGCAGGCCTCCAAAATAGAACTAAATAACATTAGAATGAATCTTATAACCATTGCAAAGCCGTCAGCTCACTTTAATATTGAATACAATCCACCAAAACTATGAGAGGATGAAAATAATGGAGCGGTTAAATATAGGGAACCAAATAATATCATCCAGTCTAAAATGCACTTAGAATACTATTCGGAATATAATATTGTGTCTTAAAATAA
This sequence comes from Sequoia sempervirens, assembly GCA_007258455.2. Classification (NCBI taxonomy): domain Eukaryota; kingdom Viridiplantae; phylum Streptophyta; class Pinopsida; order Cupressales; family Cupressaceae; genus Sequoia; species Sequoia sempervirens. Next base: position 280,280 of record VDFB02092181.1, on the reverse strand, counting down.
TATGAACAACCAATATAACAAGGGTATGGCCCAGCTAATACCAAAAACATAAAACATCTAGAAACACACAAAACAATATATTTGCACTTTTTGAATATTTCACCAACACCCAACCACAAGAAATTTGAAAATCCCCAAACCAAAATCAACAGCTAGATACTAGAAATTTTCAACAGCCAAAGCACAATGGCAATCCTTGTGTAGAATTTCTCATCCTCAAAACCATAACACCAAAGGGTTTTCATCCTCAAGTGAAGAAAAAAGAACTCATGTTCATTGTTGGAAATTGAAATTGATAGAGTGAACAAGAGGACCTTTTTTCAAAAACAATCCTCTAAATATAACCTTTTCAAGAAAAAGTAATATAATATTATATTCTTTTATTGTATTTATCCTTCAAGTTATAAAATATTAAAATGTCATTTTTAACAAAGTTTTAGAACCTTGCACCTAGCAACACTTTATAATTCATTTATATCAACATATTTCAAATAAGTTGTCTTTAAAATATAACATAAAGTTACTTTTTGACAACTAAAATTTATTTATATGATTATTACCCTTTTTCCCACCCCATTAGCCTACGAGAGAATTTCTGGAAATAAGCTAAGAGTCTTCATGAACTTTATACTTGAGAAGGGAACACGATAGCAATCAATAGTTCTAAGAAAGTATGAACCAACAGGACATGTAACAATAATATTAATGAGTGGCCAATGTCAAATATCAATCCATCCATCCATGACAATGGAACAACCACCCCTAATCCATGTAAGTCTCATCTCCTCCATCAATATTTTTACCTTTGAATAAGTTTTTCAAGGAGGGAGGTACAAAATCTATGTTCTCCAAGGGAAACATAAGAAGGTCCAATTACCATTGCATCTCTCATCATCCCTTTGAAATAAGGAGACCTTGTCAAATGAAATGGGATGGCATGGGCATAAAAAAATTTGGCCACTAACGCATCAGCTTACTCATATTTTTGCATATTAAATAACCCTACCAATACATTTTCTCACCTATAGTAAAAGTGGTCTTCCTGTTCCCTCTATTGAAACCCTCTCCAACTAATATATTGGCATACTCATCAATAGATTGCAATGGTATGAATAAACATTTCTTCATATTTTTGAAAGTTTTTCCCTCTCTCCCCAACCAACTTTACCATTTCAACCCTTCCTTCCAATGTTATATCATCACAAATTCTAACTTATGTCCACTCCCACCCAATAAATGATGTACAACCCTACTATAGCTCCCACTATAACCAATTTTGCAAACAAGACAACCAATGCTTGTTGTTCTTTGAATTTTTACCCTTAATAGTACTTAAATTGATGGCAAATTAGAGCAAGGACTTCTTCAAGTCGAAAGGGCCTTTTGCAAATATCTAAAGAGAGGATGAAGAGCATGCAAAACAGTCTTATGGTGTTCCAATAGAACTTGTATTTGAATTTTCAAAAGAACAAGAACCTCCAACACGCCCTTCAATTTCCATTATAATTACTTCTTCACCACCCATCTCATTGTCATCATTGTTGCAAGTGCTCATTTTTTATGTCAAATATGTTTCAAAGATCTATAGTGTTGTTGAACTATGGTTTTGAAAATCTTGTGTGAAAGCAAACTGAAAAAAATAATAATAATAATTACAAACTCACTCCCTAACAAACTAACTATTATGTATAAAATTTATTAAAAAAAGAAAAACTAGTCAAATACCTTAATGGATGAACTATGAACTCTAACAATCAAAAATCCTCCTAAATCCAGTTAAATGCCCATAAAATCTAGCTAAATGATTATAAGATAGCACCTCTTTGAATCTGAAGCTAGAAGCAAGGTTTTAAAATTGGTGCAAGTGTCGTCCAACAACAACAATGTGTAAGAAAACTTGCAAAGTGAAATGAAAATAATCATGGGAGAGGCAACTTTTTGTCATTTAGGGTTGAATAAGGGTTGTGGGAGGGTTTGTGGAACACCCACACCCCTTTTAAAAATATTTTTTCCCTCCAGATGACTAATTTTTTTAAACATTATAAAAATGAAGATTGATGTCAAGGATGTCTAGTCTTCCCCAAGGTAGTCGAGGGACTTCTCAAACATCCCTGACCACCTCGAGGAAAGCCAAACATTCTCTAGATGTGTCCTATTGTTAGGTCACACTTTTGAAACATTTCTAGAGTTCAGAGAATTTTGGGGACAGCTAGGGGACATCCCCAATTGCCTCAAGGACATCCCTAATCACCTTGAGGACGGCCAAACATCTCCTAGACATTTCCTACTATTAGGTCACATCTCCAAAATGTTTCTAGAGTTTAGATAATTTTGGGAACAGCATGCCCCTTTCTATCCCGCCATACTTGAAATGCCATTAGGGACAGGGATGGGTGTTTGAGGGCCAGGGACATGTCCTCGTGGAACACAATTATCCTCATACCAATACAAGATTACCTACAATTCTATGGAGTAGGCCCTTATTGGAAGAAGTGAAGATGAACACTAAAAAGGTTCTTTACAATAGTGTCTCATTAGAATTCTATAATTTAATGAGACTTAAGTTAGCTCTCTCTCTGTAATTGAATAAAAGATGGGGTGTGAATGACCCTAAAGTTTGATGGCAATACATTCTTAGTCCATCTAAATAACAAGATCTTCTAAACACAAGGTCTTGAGTTACCTATTGTTTCACCAAGGGCTAGCCATGAAAGCACATTTGTGCAAAGCTGATATTGTAGCTGCAGGTTGAGTTTAGTTTTACTTTTCTCTGCACTAACTCTCTCTCATGGAGAGGTTCACTCCTATTGGGGGAAGCGATAATTAGAGAGAGCTGCAAAATTCCATGGAAACTATCCACTTGTTAATTGATGACTCTTGCAAAATATGAGGTGTACATCAACCTTTCAGTGGGGTATTTCCCCATCAGCCTGGGGAAATTGAAAGCTTTAGGTGGGATAAGGCTTTGGTTTTAACCAAAGTTCACATGTTTTTGAAAAGATACTCAAGCACAGGTGCTCTCATAGGGAAGTGATTTCCTTGTACTGTTTACATTCATCTGATGTAGTTTTATAGCTCTTTCTGTAATTACTAATATAAGATGTACCTTCCCAAAAAAAGAATATATTATTATCTTTATTCCATTAAAAAATAGCAAGAGTGAAAAACTACTTGAATTTGTCATTAGCGTATCCTCCAACCAACCACACCATATACTCTCTGCCCAGTATAAGTCATCATTAGGTCTCTAATATTCCCTTTGGCAAGAAATTAACAAGTCGACACATCTTCACCCCCAGAAAACATAATGGAAGGACTTGCCTTGCCTATGTATTTTCAACATCTCAGTGGGATAGAATAGAAGGAGTCCAATAGAGATCTTACACAATGGTGGAGTCTCCTGTCATGTCCCCGAAATTGCAACAACATTAAAAACTCAAGTGTTAAAATGCAAATAAATAAATAAAATAAATAACCATATAGACAGTAAAAATATAAGTACAAATTTAAATACTATTATAACCATTATAATATAATAAATGTTAGATAAAGTATATAAAACTAGTAGAACAATAAATATATACTATATTAATATAAAACATGTAAATATAAAATAATATACGTATAAAAATAGAATAAATATATAATTAAAGACCATCTAAAATGACATTATAAATGTAATTACCATAGATAAGATTATGCTGTTATTAAGATCCGATGATGATTATGTTTAAAGAAATGAATAAATACCAAGCAGCAATTTATACTAAAGTCAATGATTCCAAACAAGGCAATGATTATCTGCATTAAGCGATTCATTTAAGACCACCGAACAGCCTTCCCAAAAGCAGCGATCAGCAAAGGAGACGTCCATAGCAAAGAGGAAGGATGTGACTCTTCCAACCCCATCAGTATTTAAGGAAACCATCCTCAAAAGGGAGAGCGTTGCTGGCTGGGGAAAGAAGAGGAAACTGCAAATTGATCAAACTGGTAACTGCATTATGAATAAAAATATTAATGTCATGTTAGGAAAGTTAAAGGTGCTGAGTAATAGTTGATGCATGATGTTATTTATGCCTTGTTAATATTATTATTCTCATTAATGATATTTAGGACCAAATAACTTTTATATAATGTTAGTTATTATTGTTGATACTGGTTATGGTAATGTTTAGGGAATGATAATTTAGGAAGGACATTCTATATTCTTGTTGATATTAATTATTTATTTATGTTATTTAGAAATGATCATTGATGTATGATATTATTAGTTCTTATTGGTAACATGCTCAGGAAACTTTATAATATTACTGATATGCTTATTTAGGGATGGGCATCTAATCACATTATTATGCTTATATGTTCCACCATGGTGGGAAAGAAGGATTACAGAGGTAATGCTGCAAAGGGGTCTCTACTAGATACGCCACCCGGGAGGGGACAAGACGAGCCCACGAAGAGCCAAGGGGGTACTTTCCTTTGGGGTCAAAGGGTACTGCCTTTGGGTCTAGATTGATCACCGGAGTAACCATTGTAATCCCACCCTCCCACCATGGTGCAACAAGCAAGGAGGATCACTTATGGGAAATGGAATAAGGATTATGACAAGGGGATTAAGAGTCTCACTAGGTCATCTCATATGAATGGCATGCACCACATGAGGCCTAAGGGATCCCCCTCATATGCATGGCATGCACCACATGAGGAGGGAAAGACTGAGATATCCTATCGACATCCTCTTTCAAGTGGCTTGTAATTGAGCAAACCCAGGGGATTAAATTAATTCAAGGTATCCTCTAGGGCCCATTGCTTGGGAAATTGATAATTTAGAATAGATTTGGTATAACCCCTATTAGGGACATTACAAGTGATATCAGAGCATCTTTCCTGCCATCATGTGTATGCTTTATGTATTACGTATATGCTTCATGCTTCCTATGTATGTGTATTCAAGTGTATACCTTGTGGTGCATGTGTACTTGAGTGTATTCAAGTGTATACCTTGTGACTTATGTGTATTCAAGCGTATGCCTTGTGATTTATGTGTATTCGAGTGTATTCAAGTGTATACCTTGTGATTTATGTGTATTCAAGTGTATACCTTGTGGTTTATGTGTATTCAAGTGTATTCAAGTGTATACTTTGTGGCTTATGTGTGTTCAAGTGTATACTTTGTGGCTTATGTGTATTCAAGTGTATACCTTGTGCCTTATGTGTATTCGAGTGTATTCAAGTGTATACCTTGCGACTTGTGTGGCTTATTTGTATTCAAGTGTATACTTTGTGACTTACATGTATGCAAGTGTATACTTTGTGACTTACATGTATTCAAGTGTATGCCTTGCAAACTACATACTTTGTGACTTGCGTGCACTCATGTGTATATATGTATTCATGTGACTTACGTATTTAAGTGTATACTTTACGACTTACATGGAGTCATATGTATACTTTGTGACTTCGTGTACTCGTGCGTAGACTTCATGTATTATTCGCGTATATGCTTCATGCTTCTTGTGTATACTCTATGTATTACGTGTATTCGTGCCTCATATTTATACTTTATGTATCATATGTATCTGTGTTACTTCATGTATCTTCAACAACATGTGTTCTTATAATTACTTTATGCTTGAAAACTCTGAAAATGTTAAAAGTGTTGTCTGTCAAGTTGTTTAAGCGGGTAGGTTGTTTGCTTGAGCTACTTGGTTGCGTGCTTGATCTACTCGCCTACTTGCTTGAGCTACTTAGTTGCGTGCTTGAGCTGGTTGCCTACTTGCTTGAGCTAGTTGTCGGCGTGCTTAAGCTACCTACTTGTCTACTTGAGCTGGTTGCCTACTTGCTTGAGCTAGTTTCCTGCATGCTTGAGCTACATGCTTGTCTACTTGAGCTAGTTGCCTACTTGCTTGAGCTGGTTGCCTGTGTGCTTGAGCTACTTGCTTGTGTGCTTGAGCTACCTGCCTGTGTGCTTGAACTACTTACCTATGTGCTTGAGTTGGTAGCTTGCTTTCTTGAGCTACTTGTTTGCCCGCTTGAACTACTTGCCTGTGTGCTTGAGCTACCCACTTGCTTGTTTGAGCTATTTGTTTGCTTGGTTGAGCTACTTGCTTGCTTGTTTGAGCTGCTTAGTTGTCTGCTTTACTTTCTAATTCATGTGGTTTTAAGTTATAAAGTGTATATTGTGACTTGCGTGTACTCGTATGTATACATGTATACATGCAACTTCCATATGTACACTTCATATCTTATGTGCATTCACGTGTATGCTTCATGCTTGATATGTCTTAAACAAAGATTACTCCATGTGTGTTTATGATTACTTTATGCTTAAGTATTAATTACCAATGGGTATGACAAATGTTAGTGATACAACCTTAAGCTCCTCATTGGAAACAAACTTGCCTCACCCTTTGTCTCAATGTTTACCCAAAATGGAACATACTTTATCTAAGGAAAAATTGTCACCTAGATCCCTTATGCAAATAACAAATCGACCTTGCATTAAGGGATAAAGATCTTGATATGCATGAAGGATCCAACACTTTCTATTGTTCTAGATTAGGGATTTGTATCATTGCCTAGGATCCTCGAGGTAATGAAATGAGAGAAAACTTGTCTTAAGTAACAAAATCTTGCCAACTTCCAAAAATCTTGGTGTTGTTGTTGAGAGATAATGGGGAATAATAGTACATAAGAAACTAAATCACCCTCATACTTAGAGGATGGTATTAACCTTATTGATAGTAAAATCGAGACAAAAGAATACTAACAATTACTCTCCAAGAGAATCATCACCTTGGTTAGAATTCCTATAATTGAAGTTAATATTGTGTGATTGCTTGAGGACAAGCAATCTTGGGCAAGGTGGACTGTCATGTCCCCGAAATTGCAACACTAAAAACTCAAGTGTTAAAATGCAAATAAATAAATAAAATAAATAACCATATAGACAGTAAAAATATAAGTACAAATTTAAATACTATTATAACCATTATAATATAATAAATGTTAGATAAAGTAGATAAAACTAGTAGAACAATAAATATATACTATATTAATATAAAACATGTAAATATAAAATAATATACGTATAAAAATAGAATAAATATATAATTAAAGGCCATCTAAAATGACATTATAAATGCAATTACCATAGATAAGATTATGCTGTTATTAAGATCCGATGATGATTATGTTTAAAAAAAGGAATAAATACCAAGCAGCGATTTATACTAAAGTCAATGATTCCAAACAAGGCAATGATTATCTGCATTAAGCGAATCATTTAAGACCACCGAACAGCCTTCCCAAAAGCAGCAATCAGCAAAGGAGACATCCCTACCAAAGAGGGAAGGATGTGACTTCCAACCCCATCGGTATTTAAGGAAACCATCCTCAAAAAGGAGAGCATCGCTGGCTGGGGAAAGAAGAGGAAACTGCAGATTGATCAAACTAGTAACTGCATTATGAATAAAAATATTAATGTCATGTTAGGAAAGTTAAAGGTGCTGAGTAATAGTTGATGCATGATGTTATTTATGCCTTGTTAATATTATTATTCTCATTAATGATATTCAGGACCAAATAACTTTTATATAATGTTAGTTATTCTTGTTGATACTGGTTATGGTAATGTTTAGGGAATGATAATTTAGGAAGGACATTATATATTCTTGTTGATATTAATTATTTATTTATGTTATTTAGAAATGATCATCGATGTATGATATTATTAGTTCTTATTGGTAACATGCTCAGTAAACTTTATAATATTATTGATATGCTTATTTAGGGATGGGCATCTAATCACATTATTATGCTTATATGTTCCACCATGGTGGGAAAGAAGGATTACTGAGAGAATGCTGCAAAGGGTCTCTACTAGATACACCACCCGGGAGGGGACAAGATGAACCCATGAAGGGCCAAAGGGGTACTTGCCTTTGGGGTCAAAGGGTACTTATTGCCTTTGGATCTAGATTGATCATCAGAGTAACCGTTGTAATCCCACCCTCCCACCATGGTGCAACAAGCAGGGAGGATCGCTTATGGGAAATGGAATAAGGATGATGACAAGGGGATTCAGAGTCTCACTCGGTCATCTCATATGCGCCACATGAGGCCTAAGGGGTCTCCCTCATATGCATGGCATGTGCCACATGAGGAGGGAGAGACTAAGATATCCTATCAACATCCTCTTTCAAGTGGCCCGTAATTGAGCAAACCCAAGCGACGAAATCAATTCAAGGTATCCTCTAGGGCCCATTGCTTGGGAAATCGATAATTTAGAATAGATTTGGTATAACCCCTATTAGGGACATTACATCTCCAATTTTAACTCAGGATTATAAAATGTAGAACAAGGTGGCATTATCAAAAGAATGCTCACCCATTAACATATGGCAAAGTAGCAATGTTTCATTGAGGAAAAATGCATAGAGAATTTAGATGTGGAGATAATCTCATTGTCTCTAAAGAATATTTTAACCAAAAATTTTCATAGTTATAACTTATACCTGAAACCAGATGCCAATGAAGTAGACATTTTGTGCTTTAAATTGTTGGAATTGCAATTACAATCTCAACAATTTTTAAGACCTCCAAATCTGCATCAGAAGCATGTTAATTGGATTGAAAAACTCACGGAATCACTTGTATAAAGCCACCCAAACAAGTGTCAATTATAAGAGTTATCAAGCTTCCGCAACCATGAATTTAGAATAAAAGCTTCTTACTTGTGTACACAAAATTTTGATCAAAAATCTATATACATATGTAGCGTCATAAATTGTCACCCTTGACAATTTCACACTATGTTCTGCTCTCCCTTAAATTATTGGACCTAATTGAACCCCTAATTTCCTAAATTATCCATTCCATGGCCCATTTTTAACAATTACCAAAAAATTGCAAGCACAAAACAAATGCATTTATCTAGTACTTTGCCCCCAACACCTTAATTTCCGAAAAATAGGGTTGGGACACATACGCCCTATGGCAAATTAGTCCCCCTATGTTGGCTCCAAATTCAAATATGTTGGTGTCGACACTTTATTATTTGCAATTCAATTGTCTAAAGTCGGCTATTGGGATTTAATTTGCGGGAAATCAGAGTAATTGCATATGAATACCTAGTTATTGCATCATTTGCAGGACATCTAGAAATTATTAGCAAATTTGGTGATCAAGCAATTATCTAGCAAGTCGAGCAGTTTTTCAGTGATTTATTGCAGCAATTCAAGATCCAAGCATCATGTCAAATCATATGTGAGTTTATGCATGTTTATGTTATCATTGTTTGTGAAGGGTAACCCTTTTTGTAGGTCTCCAAGCAATTCAAGCAAATCAAGCAAGCAAGATCCAAACCTTGAGGAGATTTGTATTTCAGTCCTTCAAGGAAGCCATTGAAGGGTGGTGAGTTGCAGCACTTTGTTGATTCCCCATTTCTTTTATCATTTATCCTTATCCCTCAAAAGGATAGGTCTTTTATCATTGACAATGCCATTGTGGAAGTGGAAACATTAACACAAGGTTTGACTAAGGCAAGCCCCTAAATGGCACAACCCTTCCTCTCTCTTTGAATGTGTGGGTTTCAGGTTTGAAGGAGATTGGAAGAAGTTTGAAGATCAATTATCCATTGTTGCATTCAAAACACTACCTCTTGACAACTCACGGAAACTCACCTACAGAAATATCTGATAATAATCCGACAAATTTGCAGATGGAAACGGAAAGCTCTGATCTGGCACCAGAGGACTGTGAAAACAGATCTGAAATATCTCTACAAGGATACATATGCCCTAGGCAAATTAGTCCTCCATTTTCATCCCTAGATTTGAACCACAGGTGCACAATGTCTTGCTCTGTCCATTTCAATTGTCTGAATTTGTTTGTGACTTTCTGTGTTTGTTGTATTTGCATCAGAACAGTAAATTGCATCATTAAGCTAGTCATTGCATTGCATTTCATCCTAGATTTGGTCAAGGGCTGGTTGACTCACCTTTCAAGTAGTAAGTCAATCATACATCTTGTCCAAGTTCATCAAACCCCCATAATCATCCAACATCCATTACCATTCTTTAATGATATTAGGAAAAGGAGTGTGAACCATCTCATTTTAGGATCTCTCACATTTTTCAACATTTTACATAGATCAGTCAAGAAGCTTTTATTCTTATTTTTTCAACATTTCACATAGATCAGTCCTCCAAATTGGGCTTCATTAGCAATTTTAAGACGATAATTGGATCTAGGAGCTTGTAAATGCAAAGCATCATACCTTCTAATCCCATAATTTTCTTTTGACATGCATAATTGTCCCATACATACTTTTGCATATTTCTTTTCACTGGTTAAGCCAGTTTAACCTGACAAGTATGATATCTGTCTTGTACATATTGATGTTTCTTGATTTCCTATAAGCTTGTTAGTGGGAATTGTGACCATAACCGTCAAGAGAATCACTAGCTCAAATTTATTTGGTGAGCTTTGGAAGCCATTTTGGTTGAATGACTTCCACTTTGATCTGTAAACAGATCATTGTAAGCATTTTGTACTCAATGGTAGCAATCTCAACCTCCATGGTATCCCTAGCTTGGAAGAGGAGGTTCATATTGTGCATGATAAATACAAATCTCTAGATTGCCAACCTACAGTCCTAGAAGAATAATTAGCTGCAAACTGAACATGAGCATTAAAGAAAAGAAGATCAAGTTATACCCATTTGACAAGAAAAGATTCTTGCCTTTGCAAGCTAAGTATCTTCCAATCCACTTTTCAGCACTAGTTTCTATATTTATAATAGAAATTGAAGGCAACTGCTCCTGAAGTAGGTAGGTGTGATGAGCTCTTTCAGAAATAATGATTTCAGAGTTAGATTATTTGTTCTCATCAAATGCTGCATATCTGTAGTGAAGTTCAGTGATTTTTACATCTGAGTAAAGCCTCCTTTTAGTGCAAATGCAACTAATATTAGATTTGTAGCTTACATTGGTATGTTTCTCTGTGGAAAATTATGTTAGTTAAAAAATTGCATATCCTTGGCATATTGCCTATTTAGAGATTCCCAATTATTGTAAGTTGGAGGATGGAATTTTGGAGTCAATAGAACTTCTATTTTCCAATCCGTAAGTTCAGTCTCCCACATTTAGAAGTCCACCCATCTTTTAGCTTGCTACATATAGGTTCATGTTATGGTTTTTCCCAACTCATTTTCTGTTACTACTCTGCTAGTTTAAATGAGTAGACATGCTAACAATGTTCAAACTGAGAGTTGTTTGTTCGTAGAGTATTAATTTAAATGATTCTTCTGAATCAGACTGCACAGATTTAAGTTCCAATATGAGTCTCACTACTAGACCCCTCATCAGGGTAATGCTTAAGTCCAATGCTGATTGTCTCTCCACTGTACAGCTCCTCTGTGTGCCCAGCGTACGGAGTTCTTCCAGCGTATGGTCTTCAATCGGATGGTTTTGCCATCTGTAATTTCTTTCTTTCGCCTCTCTTCCTTTGCTCTTCGATTTTTCCCTTGCAATCTTCTTAATGCACCCTGAGTGGTAGACAATGTTGTAATCATCGATTTATTTTGAGTCTTCTCTCTAGGTCTAAGTCGTACACTTTTTGCCAAGTTTAATATTTTAATACTCTTCACCTCAAATTTCCTTCTTTTGATTATTTTTAATTTTTCTATTTTTCCATTCTTCTTTTTGATTCTCTCTCTCTTCTCTCTTCTTTGCCTTTTTATTTTCCCCGTCATTTTTTCTATTCTTTTTTACTTTTTTTCTTATTTCTTGATTTTTCACATCTTCTCTCTCCTCCATTTTTATTTTTTGCCACCTTCGGCCATTTTCTCTCTCATCTCCTCTCTCTTCCTTTTCAGCTTTCCTTTTACTCCCTCGTATCTCACCATCTTTCTTAACCTTCAATTCAGAGGCATAGTGCCATTTGCACGTATGCGGGGGCCGCTTATAACATTCTTCTTCACAACATGATCCTATATACTGTATATCAAACCATTTATCAAGCAATGGAGGGGGACCAATACCTTGAAAACTGCCGTCAATATAGCATCCACCGTAATGTTGGTACCATGTAACTTCTTCGCCTTTTACAGTTGGTGGACCGGCTGGGTTGGGTATTATTTTCCAAAGTCCATCTTTTGTCGCCATCTTCCTTATTCTCGGTACTTTCCTTCGTTCTCGCCTCAATTGTTTAATTACATCTTCAGCGTATTCGTCTACACTTGAAATGAACATATCTTTTGTCATTATTACTGTCTTTAAACAGGGAGTTGTCTGTTCAAAGTAAGCCTCCCATTGCTCATCGTTCCAATCATTTGCTTCATCATCAGCATCCTGAAGTTGACACATACTTCGTTCATGGGCGAGTTGTTCCTCCTCTTTTTGCGCCTCATTGTCTAATCCTTTCGCCAGGTATCCTTGCCTGAGACCTTCATATGGAGCTATGTAACACCAATGTCCACCCATTCTCCGCCATAGTGTTGGTGTCCCGAATACCGCATTGGTCAGGTGCTTGTGCATCCGGGGTACAGCAATACCTTCTACCCTCTTCTGCACTAGCCTCTCTTCAATGATTTGATCTATGCCTGACTCCATCCAAACTCCTTCGGCTGCATAGCCGAGGCCTCCCAGACCCCAGTCATACTCTTGCGAATCCTCTTTTTGCACAGCCCAATCTTCTTTAGTAGCATAGCTCAACATATTGATGGCGATAGCATTCTCCATTCTTTCCTAATACTCCTTCAACTTAGAACCGTTGATTGCTTTTGGTAGGGGTGACCCATCTAAATTCTCAAGCTTTATAGAGCCATTATCATAGACTTCTCGAACTCGGAACGGTCCTAACCAACGGACTTTGAACTTCCCCGGCTTGATTTCGTTGCGGCCGTTATATTTTAGAACTAACTGTCCCGATCATAAATTCATTTGCCGGAGATGCTTATCGTGCCAATATTTCCTTCGCCGTTGCATATTCTCCGTCGCCCATTGTGCCATTATCCTTCACTCATCTAGTTTATTAAGCTGGTATAATCGTTCTTTTAAACTTTCAATATCACCCAACCGGTTCTCCACGGCTATCCTTAAGCTGGGTACCATGTACTCCATCGGCATCACTGCTTCTTGTCCGTACATTAATTGAAAGGGTGTGTGGCCTGTCGTTACCTTGTACGTTGTACGGTACGCCCACAGAACGGCTGGTAATCTTTCTTCCCAGTCAACTTCTTCTACGCCACATGACTTGTGAATGACTGATACCAACACTTTATTTGTAGACTCAGCCTAGCCGTTAGCTCATGGGTAGTACGGACTTGACAGGTTGTGAAAGATCCGGAACTCCGTCGTCATCAGCCTAATGACGTGATTGACAAAATTCCCTCCACGATCGCTTGTAAGCTGAATGGGAATGTCGTACCGTGTCACTATTTGCTCATAGATAAATCTTGCCGTACACTGTGCTGTGTTGTCTGGCAATGCTTTAGCTTCAGCCCACTTAGTCAGATATTCAGTAGCAACCACAATGTATCGGCACCGATGCAACTGACTTACCTTCAATGGTCCAATGAAATCCAATCCCCATCGTTCGAACAACTCCTATGGTTGAGAGGGATGCAGTGGCATGAAGTCTCGCTTCAATGGTTTCCCGACCCTCTGGCAGGTGCCGCAGCCTAACACCCACTCCCTGGCATCGGTGTGCATCGTCGGCCACCATAGGCCTACCAAAAGAATTTTCCTCGCTGTAGCATCTGGTCCCATATGACTGCCAGCCAAACCTTCGTGTGCCTCCTTTAGTACACCTGGTATCTCTTCTTCTATGACACATCTCTGGAGGATCTGATCAGGCCCCATCTTGTAAAGCAAGCCATTGATCAACTGGAACGTCTTACTTTTCAAGACGAGCTTTCGCCTTTCCGCTGGTGGCATTTCTTTCGAAAATGTGGATGTGGACAAATATTCCCCAATCTTTTCATACCACAAGGGTAACACTACGATCTAAAATAAGTGTGCATCCAGAAAATCTTCATTCAAGGAAACAAGCCGATAGTGCAGAGTATAAGCAGTTAGCAATGTCTTCATCTGCCGATAGTACTTCACCAATCGGAGTGTATTCAGTGGATGTTAATCCTCGAGTGATAGCCCCAGCCGAACAGGAGGTAGACAAGGAGGTCGAGGAAGGCGGCGTAGTTGAAGCAGTTGCATCAGCAGGAGAGATGACACCACTAGGGGTGGCAGAGGACACAACACCGGAGGATATAATAGGTGAGACAGATGCACCGATATCACCAGGACAGACACTTCAGACAGAGGGTGTGGATGGATGGCTGAGGCAAATGGGAACACCTATTTGAGAGGAGGACATCTCCCCCATACACTCACTAGGTTTGATGGAGACAAAGGTGGGAAGAGATGTTACACCAGCCAGGAGCACTCAGTCGATGGTGGCAGCAGAGAATACGCAGCCAATGGTAGAGTAACTAGCAATGGAGGGGGAAGAGATGGCACAGGTGATCCATATTGTGTCAGATGAGGAGCCTCATGCCACACCACAGATGGCCGTACCTACAGCTATGGGTAATGTCGGAGATTCCAGTGGATCTAGTGATAATGATGCATCCGAGGGGATTGCTGTGATAATCCCCAAGCCAGATCGAGAGGACCCAATAGGTACATCCACAACCTTGAGCCTATTGCGTTGGTCATCAAAGAAGTATCTGACATTGCAAAGACACTGCACCGGAACTACTTGCCCATAGCCGAGCAGGAGGCACGACAGATCATTCAGTTCATGAACTCAGGGAGTGGTAGAGAGTTCGACAGGATATTTACTGGTGATTGGTTGGCGACGAAGACACCAGAAATGATGGTTGCTTGGTTTCCAAAGAGGCCAGTTTTGCATGGGAAAGACGACAAGCTGGTGGCACAGTTATTTGAGATGGAGACAGCATACAGGACATTATTTCTAGCCTGCTGAGAGTATGAGATCCATTTAAACAAAATGACGAGGAAAGCAAATCAAGCCATCACCCTTTCTCGTAAAATCCAGGCCAAAGCAGAATCCTTTGAAAAACAACTACAAGAGCTCACTTGCTTGTTGGAGAAAGAGAAGCTGGAAGTGATCGCTCGGGACACAAGCATTCAGGATATGGAGAGGAGGATGAAAGCGCTTGAGGAGGAGATGGGCCGCCAGTTGGCGGAAAAAGACAAGGAACTAAAGAGGGTCAATAGAAATTTGAAGGAGGCAGTGCACCTAGTCAAGACCACTTGAGAGAAAGAATTGAAGGCCTCTCATCACCTTCAGCAGCGTACAGAGGAGGTGTACCGACTACAATAGCTGACCACTCCAGCTACCACTTCATCAGTCCCCCAGCCACCAGGGACGTCCTCTCAACCCTCTTCCCACTGAAATTTTATGTATTGATATCCCAGTATTGTATTTGTCGTCTGGGAAGACGACTTTTTCTGAGGGGGGGATGATGTAATCCGCTAGTTAGTTAATTAGCAAATGGAATAAATAAATAATGTTTTGTCAAGGATTTAGTCCTCGGGATTAGTTAGCACTCGGGATTAGTTGGTACTTGTCAGTTGCTGACGGTTGGTGTTCTCTACCGACACCGGTTAACTATTTATTTTGCTATGTGGTTCGTAGTTGGGAGTGTGTTGATATGATGATGTAATACTGCAAGTACATGAATAAAGACTCCAATGCTTCATATACATCTGTCCTATGAATACTTTTACATGCTCAATGATATTGTGTATCTAGTTTACTTCTGTAGCGTATTGAATTACCATTAGTGGAGTAAACACTGATAATGGTATGCCAACAAAAGAAACACACCTCACTACGACTCCATAAAACTTTAAGGGAGACCAAATGAGCGATCTCTCTAAGTCTTGGAATGTATTGAGTTTGAACAAAGATTCCTCCACCAAGTAACGCTAGTTGAGGCACCTCCAACTTTCCTTGTTCCATAGTGTCCCTGGCAAGACAAAATTAAATATGTCATTAAATCAAGCAGATAGTAGAAAAGAAAATAGGCACATCAACTAGATTGATAATAGAGTTTATTGGTGTTAAACTTAGAAGAGCTGATATAAAATAAAGCCTTACTCTGCATCCCATGGATTTATATCAATAATTTTATGGGAATTCTAGGTACAAAAAGGAGCAAAAGGTTCTATTTTGATTAGGACTCAGATACTTTAATGAAATCATACAAGAAAATACTGACTAGACAAAGAATTGGCCAGATGCAACTAGATATCCCAATGAGAACCTACTTAATTAATTTACCAAATGAACATATGATCTTGTAGATACTATAAACTATACCCCTATTCAAAGTAAGAAATAGATAAAAATGTTTGAGAATCAGTTCTATTGTAATATTAATAATAATATAATCACTCTCCAACAGTATGATATATAACAATGGCTTGTGAGGATTGAATTTAATACAAACTTATGAAGAAAATGGGCACCCACCCTTGTTATTGTCATCTGTAAGATGAACATAAAAGCTACTATAAATGACTGCCTACATGCATGTGCACACTTATTGGCAGATATGCACACATATACAAGCCAATAAATGATTCTTATAATTAATTTTTTGTTTGTTCAATTGGTCCTTCATGTAGAAAACAATCATGGTAAAGGATCAAACATGGCATCTGCTCTCATCGCTGCCATCACTCAAAACTCATAAAGACCATAGACAATATGTAGATTAATAATTATCATGCTCATGTTATAATATGAACTCTGAAACTTATCAGGAACAAAATGAATATGATAGAGATGATGAAACAATGAAATTGGAAGTTTAAAACTTGCAAGCAAAGACATACAGAGCACGTGAAGATATTTTTATCTGCCACTAAGATTATCAGTCGAATAAGAACTCTAAAGCTTCTAGAATGTATCAAAAAGGGGAACAACAGTATTGATAGATATAGATAGAATCAGTATGTTTATGAGCAACATTGCAAGAGTACATTTATTTTCTTAATGTTCTAATGACCAGATTCAAAACTTAGGGCCAAAGAAAGTATTATAAAGGTGTGACAAGGCCTTCCAAATCTACCCTTCAACCCAAGTTTTGAGGTTAAAGGTTTTATATTCATTTCATGATGAAGATTTAAATGTTGCTCTTTCTACTCCTCATAATGATTATTCTATGTATAATGTATCTTCCTCTTCCCTTTCTAAATCTATAATATCATCTAGATTTCCCAATAAAAGAGATTATAAAATACATACGGCTTCCATGAATGAATTGTGTTATGATGAACATATTATGATGTCTTGTTTTCCTTGTTCTTGACATGGTAACATACTTGGTTTCATTCATATGCAATGCTTTTAACAGTTTCCTTTTATGAAATCCTACATAGTTTATCATTCACCCTACACATAGCCCAAACATGTCCCTCACTTCACAATTCCAATAAGTTACTCTCCTCTTCTCTCTTCTTGTGACCACACACCATTATACATATGTTTAAAGGATACAGCGGAAAAATTAGAGACCTCTCTAAGCCGATGTATGACCTTCCTCTCTCCTATTCTACCCATAATTTTACCACATTATCCTCCCTACTCCTAAGGTTATTGTATGATCCACTCCTACCCCAAAAATGCTAGTACAAGGTTTTCCTTCATCCCCTCCCTCTTTGAACAAACAAGTCTCCTCACCAAACATAGATTGTCATACAATCAATCATATCCATGACACTCATTGAAATAGGAAAAATGCATCTTCACTTCCCTCTATTATCAATCTTCCCCCTCCACCCCACCTTTCCACTAAGAAACCTAAAGAATATGATCTCATGGAGCAACTGCAATCCACATGAGCTATCTCTTTGGGATCTCCTTCAGACCTCTCCTTCTCTCAAGGACATCTTTCAGCAAGCCTTGTAAAGGAATTTTGTTCAACCGCCTACACAATCCATTGAACTAGCCTCCATGATAGAATCTATATAGGATATGTATTTTTCTTTATGTAAAATTCCAACTCTTTCAATTATTCAAGAAGCACTCCCATTAATTATCGTTACAAGATATAAAAACAATTGCTGTAAGAGTGAACTTGTTAGACATATCCAACCTCACCATTGATGTTTTTGACAACGATAATTGGGAACCTTTAGAAACCATTACATTACCTATCACAATAGGTCATGTCATTATCAACACACTTTTTTCATGTCATGCCTGGTAAACTCACTTAATATATTCTCCATGCACAACCATGGCTCCATGAAATGCATGTTGTTCCCTCCACCCTTCATCACTGTCTAAAATTCATGCATAACAATAAAATTTATACTATCCATGCCAATAAAGCCCCTCTTCAATTTTGTCAAACTGCAAAATCCCAAACTCTCTTTCACCCAAACACACATATTTCACCCCTTGGCCAAAATTTTATCAAAGAAAGCTCACCTAGACCAACTCTTAAACCTTATTCAAAGGCTTTTATCGAATCTAACCATCCTCCAATTGACACTAAACCTTCCCTTCCAACCTTCCCTTCCTTCAAGTGACATACCTTCTACATCCACTACACCTCCTTTTCAAACTAGAGTTGATCCCCTTCAACTTCTCAACCTTTTAAAACCTTGCTTGGGGATGATTAAGGCTCTTTAGACTTTACTACTCATTATTCTTACAAAGGTAAATCTCTTCTCTATGACTATAATACTTCCACTTTACACATGGACCCCCATACTTATGATTTACCTCCCCATTGTCATACAACTTCATCCCTTATTATTCAAAATACCACTACCCCCCCTTTAACTAGTGACCCACCCTCTTCAACATCTATCAATTGCTTGAACATTGAGTTGTCTTCTTTAAAATTCACTTCCTCCTATATTAGTGAATATAAGGTAGATCTTGAAACAATTTTAGCTGAGAAAATTGCTTGAAATTCCTTGCTTTAACAAAGGAAAAGATTACAATATATAGAGGAGGTAAATTACTGTGGACATTTAAGATGTCTAACTACCTCAACTACTAACTACTGTAGAAACAGTATATTATTGACCATTAACAATAGAGAAATATTATTCTAACACCCTCCCTTAATGGTCAATCATCTAACTAGCCTACAGAAAACAATTTGCAAGTCTTTTGGTCACAAATTCTTTAGAACACTCTGCTGTTGCTGAGACCCTCCCTGGATCTACAGAATGTTAATGACCAAGAGAAGCAAAAGACCGTCCAGAAAAGAATAGAGAAGGCTGCCCCTTCTTTAGAATGCTCTGCAACAAGAGACAAGAGCCAACCACTAACTCTGCCACTTGAGAGGAGTCTGCCACCAACCCTCCCAGAATCTACAGAATTGCTAACCAGAAGTCATCACAAAACATCCAACCTGACGTTGGGTAACAGAGTTGTCCCTCCCTGAAACCAAAGACACACCGAGAACAGCTGCCACGATTTTGAGGATAAATCGGCAAACCGTCGAAACTTTTGCAAAGGAGCATGACGCCCGAGAACAGACTACAAGAAGCCAGTGGTATAGATGTTCGCCCCAGCAACTCCAAGTGCGACCAATAAAGACTACAACCAACCACGATTTTTGAGGAAAAAATTGCCAAACCCAAGATTTCAAATCATCGTTTTTTTGAAAAAAACGATAAAAACCAAATATCAGAGAGCCCTCCCAAATGACAGAAACCCTGACTACGGTATACAGGAAAAACTCTTAACTTTTTGAGAAGAAAAGTATAAACCCTCTCGGAAATTTTTAAGAGAAAAAATTATGAAAACCCGTTCAAATTTTTTTAAGGAAAAAAATATTAAAACCCATACAGATTTTTTAAGGGAAAAAATATTAAAAACCCATACAGATTTTTTAAAGGGAAAAAATATTAAAAACCCAGAACATCAATTGTCGGCTAGAAAAATAGAGGGTTTGGAACCCTAGCCGCCAAAACAAATCTGCACAAAAACCGAGGCATGGAAAATGAAGCACCCAGAAAAATCGGAGACCAACCCATTTGAGCTCGCAAAAAACCCACAAGGAATCTGCAGTCGAAAAAAAAATTGCATTAAAACCGAGGGTCAAAACACTAGACGAACTGGTAGAAACCCTAGGTCACCATGAATAAACCAAAAAACTCCTAAAATTTCCTGAAATTGAAGTAGAAACCCTAGCCGTCACTAGAAAAAACAAAGGCATTTCTGAGGCACGAAAAATGCAAAGAAAAGCTTCAGAAATGGCGTCCAAACGCAGCCAGAAATTTCAAGAAAAACACCTTTCTTTGAGGGACAAATCTGTAGAGGAAAAAAGTGGGCAGGAGATTCGCGTGCTCAACAAAAGTCACACGGACTTAGCAGATCGTGCGGCTGAGAAAAACGCAGACAAATTCCTCCAAAAACTCACGTCCAACACAAACACGCACAGCCATGCACTGCAAAAAATCGCATTTACAAAAAAAGCGTCTAATGGAGCCTGGAAAAAAAAAACTTTCTTCAAGTCGCATGAAGAGAAGTTTGGGTCACACGAATAAACCCACACAAAACTCTGTGTCAAGAATTCGTCGATGGTTTTATCAGACAAAGAAAGTCACGTGAGACTAGAGGCCAAAGTTGAAAATGCGACCAGAGATGGATCCACGTTCAGAAGAAGAAAACACAAGTCCAAAAAAAAACGTTTTTGAGCCACGAAAATTCTTGCCGAAAACCCACTAAACTTCAAACAAAATCCGCCCAGAAGACAAGTCAAAACCCTTCACAGGTTTGAACACAAAAACCCATCTTTGCAAATTTGTACCAAAACAAAGAGCCCTCCAAAATCCTGCGCCCTCCTGTGAGGGAGACAAGCTCAGACCAACTCTGATACCATGAAACAATTTTAGCTAAGAAAATTGCTTGAAATTGCTTGCTTTAACAAAGGAAAATATTACAATATATAGAGGAGGTAAATTACTGTAGACATTTAAGATGTCTAACTACCTCAACTACTAACTACTGTAGAAACAGTATATTATTGACCATTAACAATAGAGAAATATTATTCTAACAGATCTCACAAATTTCAACATCCTTGCATCGCATGCTAACTAACATTCTCAAAACCACTACTCCAAACATCCCTCTTCAGCTTCTCATTCATCTTCACATAAAGTTGTTCATTCACATAATCATATTGTCTTAGAGCCTCCTTTCCCCTCTCCAAAACTTGAAAGAGTATATGGCAAAGGATTCAAGATCTTTGTAAACTCTAGATATAAAGGAAAAAGCCTTGGCCCCAATGAAGATGGCACCCCAATGAAGATGGCATTATTGAACAAATTCACCTTAAAACATATTTCTATAAAACCAGCATGGGTATTCTCCTATTAACTATTCTTCTATTCCTCATGTTCTCATCATCTCTATGATCTTTTCCACTCATCAAGCCATTCATACTAAGAATATACAACATTCAATAGTAGACTTCGTACATGGTATCCTTCACTTGTACACCTTAGAAAATAAAGAGTTTGTCAACATCTATCTTCTTTTGTACATTTATACACCATTTCCACTTTCCTTGCATACTATATACTTTTCCCTAGCTTCTTCCTATGAAATTTTTTATCTCATTTGCCATGATAAGTTCATTGATTGAGTCATGTTATTCTTGGATCTTCGAGCCCTCCATATGTCAATTGGCCATTACCAAATTTACTACCAGCTTTATTTACTGTAGAAACCCCTTGTTTCCCCTGTTTCTGAATCTGACTGTTTGTCTGATGTTTTTCTGAAGTTTTGGTTTTTTTAACGTTTCTAGGGTTTTAAACATTAAATGCAAGATGGCGATTTTGCATGGATTGAATACAAAATTCAAATAAAATAAAATAGTTGCTAACAGAAGCTAATAGCTAGTAGAAAGTGTAACCAATATGTTTCATTGTGCTTTCCCAAATCATTACATAGCTGGATCTTGATATGCATATAAAGAAACAATAGATTTTGCAATATTTCTAAGAACCTGATTTGAGCCGCTCTAGGGAAGAATGAGATCAATACGGCTGTATGAATGTGAGTTCTCCCTCCGTCAGAGGCTGCCAAACGACTCCAGATGCCTGGCGCCCTCCACTGTGAAGATGAATGGGGAATAGGCGATCTTCTCTGTTGAGGAAGTACGGCCTAAGTGAAGGTACTGCCCTGCTGTACACAGTACGGCTGATAGCAGCAAATCAAGTGAATAAGGGTACGGCTCCTTCTGGTGTCTCTATCTGGTACTGGCAAATGATCCTTGATACCCTGGCGCCACCAAAGGTGCAAACTGGAAACCAAGTGTTAGGCGTTTTCTCCCAAGATCACAACTCGCCTCTTTCATGATAGTACGGCCAGGTACAGGTCTGGTACGGCTGAGACAGCAATTAATAACTTTGTACGGCTTCTCTATTAAGTCTCCAGAATCACAAAGAATATGCGCCTTTATGAACAGAAGGTATTCTGAATGATTGATTATGCTAAAGCTCTGCAAAACAATAATCTCTGATGTTTGTATCAACTGTGATGCTCTGTAATTCCTCCTGGATGAAGAAATTTCTCAACTGGCAATAAATCAGATGTTATTTCACATCCTCTGAACTGCTTCGATGGAGATGGCTCGTTCTCCAACGAATATCGAACTCAAACCCTAAGGTTTCCGTTCTCTGGCAAGACTGGCAAATTTTCAATTCATAAAATATCATAATTCCTCAAAACCCAAGGCAAAATCCTCTTTATGCTGAAAAGTGCGATTTCCTTAAGAATAGGGTTTTAATTAATATTTGACTTTTTAATTCTTTTATTCCTCCATAGTTCTCAGTCAAATATTTAAATCATAAATTAAATACCAAATGGCCCCCTTCTGATGATGGGCGCACCCCTCAAGACAAATCACTTAAGTTATAATTTTAAATTATAACTTTATATTATAATCATTAATTAATTAATATTTAATCAATGTAATTAAATATTAATATTTCTCCCGTTACTTATCCGTTTCCTGTTTCGTCTGATGCTGACGAACTCTGAAGTGATTCCGGATGCCGCCAAAGCCATACTGCTAAAAATAGCAGGGGTCCCACACTGCCTGCCAGGAACTGCTAAAAATAGCAACTCTGCAAGAAGTCTCCGATCGAGCCCAAACGAAGGCCAATTGATCAACACTGCCAATCTGAAGCTGAGCCAAGCTCCCAAACGACCCTCTAACCACTCTGTCAGCCTACGAGGGTCTCCTAATAGGCCAATCTTACGATCTCTGATGCTCGCCAAAAATGGGGACATGACATTTACATTCATTATGCAATACAATATTTCCATGATAAGTCCATGCTAGTTCTTTCCTCTCTTATATTCCTAATATCTCATCTCTATAGTGATTATTAGGAGGCTTATAGGCAGATCACTCCTCTCTTCATCATCAAGTCTAGAGCCTTCAAAGAAATGCATCTTCTATCTACATGCTTAATAGTAAAAAGATGTTTGTACTTGCCAAATTCAGCTTTGGTGATAAGCCCTTGCATTGTCCTAGTCGCATGGGGTTAGGTTACAGGGATGACATCACTTCAAAAAAATGCATGCAAATCAAAGTCAAGCACTCCAAAGCTATATCCCAAGAAAACAAAGTCAAAGAAAATATAAGTCAACTCAAAATCAAAACAATGCATTTCCAAATCAATACACTCCACTTGATTAAGGAGTCCTATTTCTTCTATTCCCTTTCATATTGATCCAACCTATAGGCTATCCTTTGATCTAAGTCTAGGAATAAACTTTTGAGTTGACAATGTGTTCTTTTCCCTTTATTATAGCTAACATGGACTTAGAAATGGTTTTTCTTATCTAGCATTAATTTCATCCCTTCATCCCCTATTCCCTTACACACTTTCTTTCCTCATCTTCTTGAAACCCAAGATTACGCATTAACTAGCCCCTTGAATGATTCATGGCAAACCCTATGTCACTCGCTTGTCTTTTCACATCATACCCTACCTCCTATATTTTGCATTTCCCTATTTCCCCCATACTTACACTAAACATTTCTCCTATACACTTTCCCTTCATATATATGGCGTCTATATGATTCTTAAGTGAGACAAACTTCTTTACTATCTTGGTGCATAAGCTTAGGATAATGTTGTGTGATCCACTTAGGTAAATGGTGTGTGATCTACTTAGCTATGTTGTGAACCTTACTCCTACATATGAGCTTATTCCTCTTATCACTTATACATCATCTCTTTTTTCTTTCCACTCTTTTTTCTCCCCTTACCTTTATTTGAAACTTCAACTTCTTCCCATGCCATCACACCTAACATTACACTTACACCACCTTGGGTGTAAAGAACCGGACTAATTTTTTTTTGTTTTTTCCAATTACAATTACAATCAACACGCACCCGTTAAGGTTAGCTCTAAAACCAAAACGATGCGAAAGCAACTCTAACCAAGGATGTACACCAGAATCCCGATGTGGGCAAGTGTGAGCATATGGTCAGAGGATCTAATGCAGATGCAGAACTGGAAGGGAACTCTAACCAAGAATGCGTCTAGGGTAGACGAGCATATGGTCAGAGGATCTTGTGCAAGATGAGTTGAAGTAACTCTAACCAAGATGGCGCCGAGTGATGGCAAGCATATGGTCAGAGGGTCCCTAAAACTACTAACTGAAAGTAAATAGGCAACAAGCCAGCCTCTTCCACTTATTCAGCGGGAAGTACAATAAAGTAAGTGAAAGAGAGAAAGGAGAATTGCTGATAGTACTACTATTCAGCTTACAATATGATAGAATGTTTGCCAAAACCCCATATTAGAAGGTCCTCCAATGCTGCAAAACTAAATATGATTTCCTCAATGCTTAACAAGACTCTCAAGACTCAATCTCCTCATAACTTACATTTATTCAAGACTGATATGACAGACCAGCAACTGAAATGAAGTAATCAGCAACACTAGAAGTCACTAAAATACTCACAACTCACCCAATACTTGCCAGAATGACATGAGACTTGATGCAAACGAATGCTAGGATGATGACAATGAAGACTAGACTAAGAAACAGCTGACAAATTGAAGTATTTTTTTTCTAAACACTTGCCAGGCAGACCAGAATGGTACGGCCCAGAGAAGGGCAATTTTTGCAAGATAAAATCTAAGACAGCAAAATAAAATCTGAAACTTCTATGAAGGGGTCACCCCAGGCTGAGGAGAACAAAGGAAAAACACCCAGAACGATAATATTTTTTATTTCATGAGATATGAGCAATTCTTACAATCAGCTATGATATTCAGCAACTCCAAAATGTGTCTAAAATGCAAGGAAACTGAACTAATATGCTAGGAAACTCAAATGCAATGCTAAAACAACTCAACTACAATCTACTTCTCAACTAGTTGCTATCTTTCAAGCAAGAAGATGAGCCATTGCTAGGAGGTATGCTTTCCTCAAAGCGTGTGCCTGAAGACAATCCAGCAGCATAACGGTATGGTAGACAAAAGATGATCAAATGAAGAGTTGAGGCCTGCATATAAAGACTTGAGGAGAATCTTCTAGAAGCTTCAAGAAGGGCACCCAAATTCAAATTTGACTTCAACTCTTTTCCCTCCAAAGGTGGCGTCCTTTTCTCATAAGGCAATATTTCACTTTTATAAAAATTAATCTTTCTCTCAAGTAGGCGTCCCACTTCTCCAACCCTTAATTTGGCCTTAAAATATAAATTATCACCTGATGAAGCATTCACCCATAAAGTCCCCCTTTTTAAAACAACATAAAGTTATAATGCTAGGCCAAGGGGGTTATAATATCAAAATATAACATTATAATATGAAAATAACTTATCTCTCCAGAAAATGCATCCAAAGGCCAAAAACCAAATTACCAACTGAACTAGTTGAAGAAGAGAGCCAACCGCACTATAGCCAACAGGACCACTACCAGAAATAGAATTTACTAAAAATACTAAATTCATGAAGTTGCTCAGATCACCAAACGAGCTATACCACTGAGAAGCTCTCTGAAAACCCAGAAAGAATCCACAATCCAAACTTCAATCTTCAAACAACAACCTCCTAAAAAATAGGAAACCCTAATTTTGCCCTCCGAGTAGCCTACGAGTCTCCAGAATAGGCCAACGGTCAACTGAATCGATCACAATTAAGAAGGGGACATTACATTGGGGGACATTATCCTACATATTCCCCATGTCTTCATCTCTCCAATATATTTTCCACCCTTATCATCCCTTAGGGGCCATCTCTCTCCCCTTGGAGACATCTAACTTGATACTATAGTCATAATCATCTTATTACTCCACACTTACATTTCTATGTCCTTGATCATTTGTCTATAACCCTATCCACCTATCATCCATGTTTCTTA
Organism: Sequoia sempervirens; assembly: GCA_007258455.2. Taxonomy (NCBI): domain Eukaryota; kingdom Viridiplantae; phylum Streptophyta; class Pinopsida; order Cupressales; family Cupressaceae; genus Sequoia; species Sequoia sempervirens. The sequence goes on along the minus strand of VDFB02092181.1, from coordinate 253,885 downwards.
TGATCATTGTTCCTCTTTTCTCTACCATGGGGGCATCTTGTCTTTCATCGTTGTCTCTCATCCATTTGATGTATCCACTTATCATTGGGAGCATGAATTAAATGTTCCCCTTGTCCTCATTATTATGGTTTCCCTCTTATCACTTGGAGGCATAACCTAAATGTTCCCCTTGTGCTCTCTATCATCCTACCACTTGGAGGCATGACCTAAATGTTCCTCTCCTTCATCTTGTTTTCTCTCATCCTACCTTAAAAAATCCTTGGTAGTTTTTTCTTTCTCCCCAAAACCACTTTACCTTAAATCGATTAGAATTTTATCTTATCAATCTATCGCCTATCGATTTAAAGGGATAGCACATATCCTATATCCTTCTCTCTTTTACATTGTCATGATGATGACATATCCAATTACAACTTAGGCCTAACCTAGCCTTTTCTCCAATCAAGTGGTTACCACATATTTATTGACAACATAATCACTTTTACCTTTCTAGCTTGCCCAGCAATTTTTTGGGGAGCAACCTCAAAGCTAGTTTAACCATATTACCTTGTGTTGATAGCCATCATTAGCATTTTGACCATTGGCTTGGCTTGGTCTTATTTCAAGTGGCAACCTTAAAGCCCTCATTGTCATAAGCATTATCCAATATCTAATATCCTGTTTCCAGTTTATAGTTTCTATTTTGCCTTTGCCAAGGTACCTCTTCGCAAATCTAGTTGCTCTCCTTTTCCTTTTTCCTTTGGATCCCCTTGCATTCATTTCCCCTATAATATGGAGTGCCTAGTCATTTTCCAACAAAGTGCTTATGTTTAGGTATGTATTTTCCTTGTGTATTTATTTCCATTGTCCACCAATTCATGTTGTATGTTTCCATGGATTATTTCCATGCTTGGTATATTGTGATGTGCTTTCATTTCCATGCATTGTTTAGCACTATTTTTTGTACACGGTGTATGGTTACTACTCTTTTCAAATGCATTGTAGGAACACGTACTTGCGTGCTTGAACAAAGATCAAAGAACAAATCAAAAAGATTGGTATCTCTACTTTGGTTGTGTATCCACTATATTTCATGATTATATATATGTTTACTATACTCTTTACTTTAGCATGCTTCTTCCCTTTTAGTGTATCATCTACTTGCTAAAGTGGGGGAAAAATGTAATAATGTAATAACAAAAATTGCATACCTTACGACTTTTATCATGTTTTACAATCATTTTAGATGTTCCCAAGTGTATATGTTTTTAGCCTTGTTCACACTTTGTCTAGTCTAGTGAATCTTTTAATTAGCCCTTCTTGTGAACACCTAACTTAGTCTTGTTGCTTTTTGTTTATCCCTATGTTCTTATGTGATGTCTTTTCCATGTAATATTTATCCCACCCACCTAGCATTTAAATTTTTAGTTTTCCATCATGTGTACTTAACCTACGCTTTTGCCCTATTTTCCTTATTCTTGCATTTTGAAGATTAAGTGATTTAGAAACACTTCCAATAGCCTTAGATTATCCCTATTTATCTTCCCCGTGAATTCAATGGCCTTGGCATTGAATGCCACTAATGCCCTAATTATGACACCTACCCCCTTTGGGACTCCAGGTTTTGGTGAGTTTAGTCACCAAACTTCATACTAGGCTCATTACATACTATGTTTTTCATACCTCCAAAAACCTATACATGAATGAAATCTTGTGCTCTTGCTTTCATTTTGCTTCCAATTGTTCTTAAGAGATCTTCTAGGCTTAGAGAACCAATTTGGTGCTTGGAGTCTTTGAAACTTCTTCGTAGGTGCTTGTAATGAGCTGGACTAATTTGTTTTTTTTGTTTTTCCAATTACAATTACAATCAACACGCACCCGTTAAGGTTAGCTCTAAAACCAAAACGATGCGGAAAGCAACTCTAACCAAGGATGTACACCAGGATCCCGATGTTGGGCAAGGTGTGAGCATATGGTCAGAGGATCTGATGCAATGCAAAACTGGAAAGGAACTCTAACCAAGAATGCGTCTAGGATAGACGAGCATATGGTCAGAGGATCTTATGCATGTTGAGCCGAAAGTAACTCTAACCAGGATGGCGCCGAGAGATGGCAAGCATATGGTCAGAGGGTCCCTAAAAACTACTAACTGAAAGTAAATAGGCGGCAAGCCAGCCTCTTCCACTTATTCAGTGGGAAGTACAATGAGCAAAGAAGGAGATAAAGAGAATGCTAACAGTTCTACTGTTCAGCTTACAATGAAATAGAGAGTGTCTGCCAAGAACATAAGATTAAGAGTTAAATAATGCTGCAATAGTATAGTAGACTCCCCCTTGCTTGATAAGAATGCTTAGACCCAAAACTCCACTCAAAGGACCAACTTTATAATCTGACTTTTGACAGACCTGCAACTTAAAATGCATAACCAGCAACCCTAGAATCCACTAAATGCACACAACTCACTCAAAACTCACCCAAAACACATATTACAAAATGCATAATGCTTCTAAGATATTGGCGCCCAAGAATGAACCATAAAACTGACCTAAAGACTCATATATATTTTTGCATGAAATTCCAAGCACCACTAGAAAGGTACGGCCCTCAAGGAGGGGCGATTTTGCTCCATAAAATCCAACACTTGAAAATAAAATCTGAAACTTGGCACTCAAGGTCGCCCCTAGCAAGAAATCAAATTGGTAAAACACCCAGAACAGAAATATTTTTATTTTTGAATCTATGAATGAAACTTACAATCAGCTATGATAATCAGCAACTCCAAAATATGACTAGAATGAAAGGAAACTAAACTAAGATGCTAGGAAACTCAAGTACAATGCTAGACAACTCAACTACAATCTACCTCTCAACTAGTTGCTATCTTTCAAGCAAGAAGCTGAGCCAAGCTAGGAGGTATGCTTTCCTCGAAGCAATTATGTCGCCATTTCGGTAGCATAACTTTACTGAAGATATGAGATGAGAAAATGAAGAGAAGGCGGCCTCTTTTTATAGACTTAGCAAAGCATCTCCAGAAGCTTCTAGAAAGTGCGCCCTTTTTCAATTTTGAATTGACTTCATTTTCCCTCCAAGAATGGTGTCCCTCTTCCCAAGGCAATATTTGATTTTTTTAATAAAATATAAAGCTCCATGAAGTTGACGACCCCCTTAAGCATCACATATTTTTGGCCTTGGAAATATTTAATAACCTTCTGATGAGGCATTCACCCTTGAAGTCCCCCTTTTAAAACAACTTAAAATGATGAAGCTAGGCCAAGGGGTCAACATTAAAATATAACATTATTTAAATCAACTATCTCTCCAAAAAATGCATCCAAAGGCCAAAAATCAAATTACCAACTAAACTGGTTGAAGAAGAGAGCCAACTACACTGAAATCAACAGGGCCACTGCCAGAAATAGAATTTACTAAAAATAGTAAATTCATGAAGTTGCTCGGATCACCATACAAGCAATACCACTGCGAAGCTCTCTGAAAACCCAAAAAGAATCCACAGTCCAATCACCAAACTTCAAGCAACAACCTCCTCAAAAACAGGAAACCCTAATTTTCACCCTCCGAGTAGCCTACGGGTCTCCGGAATAGGCCAACGGTCAACTGAATTGATCACAATTGAGAAGGGGACATTACAGTGCTTCATGGTTCCCTCTTTCTTCTCATAGGTGTATTATTTCCTTTTCCCCCTTGTTGAATAGGTCTCCTATAGTATTTCCTTCCATAGATCTCTCTAGTTTTTGTTTTCACCTTTCTTAAACTAAATACAACCTTCCAAACCAGTTTGAAGCCTCTCACTTTTGTTTTGATAAGAAAAACCTATTTCCCTCTTACGTTTTTTCACTTTGTTTTCCGCAACACTAATAGGCTTTTGATACTTAGAGTTCCAACTTCCTCATAATTTCAATGTATAGGTCTACATACATTTGATTTTCAACTTACAACATGCCCTTTTGTTGGAAAAACCTACAAGGGGGTTAACTAAGGTAGGCTCCAATTTAACATTACCTTTTGCAAGTTTTCCCTAATCTGTAAGCATTTAGGAGCAAATACACGAAATGTGCATACAATAAAAAATGTTTGCAAACTATCACAGAAGTTCTCTAAAACTTTCAAGGTCATTGAAAATCATTACCACACACGCCCCCATTAGAACACCCCCCCAAGATGCCCCTTTGTTGGAGGTTGCTCCTAAGACCTCCAAACTTCTCCAAAAATTACACCTTTGCCATTCTAAGCATTTCAATTTGTTACATTTTTAGTTGTTATCATGTGTAGTTAGCTCAAATTTTCTATTTAGGGTTTGCCTTTCTAGTATACCGTGTGTGTTTTGA
>VDFB02092181.1:134816-249460 GCA_007258455.2 Sequoia sempervirens | reverse complement strand
CCCATTGAAATAAAGTAATAATAATATAATGGCAATTTATTATAAGAGTATTGAAATAAGAAATATTAAAATACTAATAACTAAATGTCAAAATAATAAAATAATAAAAAAAATATAATAAACATCAAAATAAAATAAAATAATCTGAAAAATCATTATAATTATAATTATTAGTAATAATATTCTAATTATAAGATGTTGCTTTCAAAATAGATATCATTCTAAAAATAAAAATAATAATAATAATAATAATAATAATAATAGAACCAATCCTTAAAAGGCAGCGATTCCTATACTCAAAGTAAGCAATTAAAAAAAAAGAGAGAAGAAACACAAGACTAATCTGACCAAAAACAATAGTCAGTTATTAAGCATCGGTCAAATCTTCCAAGGTAAGCGATGCCTCCTAAATCGGCAATCTTTGGATGCATTAAAACGGGATTTGCAAGTGGTGCGACCCTTCCCGAAAAGGCGTCAGTGATCAAATTAAGGGTCACATTCCAGCAGTAGATTATAGGAATATTTAAGGAAGACATCTCCAAAGTGAGAGAGGCATTGTGGCTGGGAAAATAATAAGGTTTCTGCAGACCAAATAGATCAAGGAGTGGATAAATAAGGGAAAGAATATCTAAAATATTCTAATCAATAAGGCCAGAAATATATGAATATATTCTGAACAAGGAAACATCGAACAATTCCAAAAGACTTCATTCTAATTTCTGCACCAGTGATATCTTGTTATTCATATTCACAAGACCATTGAATAGTGGATATATATATATATTTTTTAAGATTTATAGATTAAAATATTTAAAGAGAACAATTGATGAGTAATATATATACTTAATAGCAGACCATTTAAAACATTATATATATATATATATATATATATATATATATATATATATATAACTGATCTGATAATCAAGCCATTATTAGCCTCTGGAAGTAGCCCTTAATAGGATTGAGAATTTAACATTAAAATTATTGACTCTGAATCTATTGAATATCTTAATTTAGAAGACTAAAAGACAAACTTTTAGACAAATCCATAAAGGGACGTTACATTTTGGGAGTCCAATGATTCACTACCTTAGGAACAATTGAAATGAACTTCAAAGAGTTCATGTGTTTTCATTCATAGGATAGAACATTTGAACTAAGGGAGTTGCATGCAAAATATCCATAAATGGTAAGTTCACGCCAAATGCAAAAGATCTTTAACAAGGGAGAAGAGACAGCAATGTGGCTCAATTATTGTCATTGGAAGTGCAATAGTCAAAGATTCCTGTATTACCAAATTCTCAAGCTACTTTGAGGGATAGGCCAAAAGGACTGCCTACCAAAGGAGATCTTGTTAGGCCATTCAATCAATGCTGGGGTACCATCTACCATCCTTCACTTCTTCAAAAAAGGTACACCAAAAGGTTAGAGAAATGGAAGAATGCATTCAGCACTAGCAAGAGGTACTCTCTAGTCTCAAGGAGAACAAGGCAAAGGCATAGAGAAAAATGAAGAGGCGAGAGGATTAGCACAAAATTCTAATACAGATAATGCTACTTGAGCTAGATGCAAAGAGAAGACCCATCTTTGAGCTTGAGTTAATTTTCCAAACAAGCACAATGAAGCTAAGGACTAGGACAATCACAAAGTGCCTCATTAAATGGAAGTATTTGCCTACCGAAGTTGCCACCTGGGAAGATGAAGATTTTGTACAAAAGCATCCACAATTCATCAACATCAAGGAAAACATTTGCGTCAAGGTGGGACAAGGAGACATGCTATGCCCTTGATCCTATAGTGTGCATAGGGATATAAGTAATCAGCTTGTGGCTACCATAACTCATAATTAAGTTAAATGATCATTAATATAGTCTTATATAGGTAGTTAAGTAAGCCTAGCTGGCATACGTGGCATAAGTATGGTATATATAGGAAGTAGAAGATAGCTTATTATCATCATATTGCAAATTATGTTCTTATTGGAGACTTTTGGAGGTTTTCCCTCTCAAAGTAGCTTATTATTCTCAACCATTATCAAGTATTTGCAGTATATTTCCTATTATATTCTTCTGGTCAATTTCATTACACAATCATTCACTATCCATTGGATATCAATATACTTATTTCTGGTTTATTATAAACTTTGAAGGCATCTTGATTTGATTCTATGCATAAGCAAGTCTCACTTAATTGCATACTATTAACACAATTGATTCTTTGGTTAATCTGCCTACCATATGTAATGTCCCCTTTTTCAGCGTAATCTTGTTTTGCGATTGTTAGCCCTTTATTGGACCCTTGTGGGCTAGCCAGGTTGGTTAGAGGGTCAGTGATACTTTCTGGAGAGTCTGATCATTTTGGTTTTCAGAGCCCAGTGACTGGTTCACAGCAGGCGTTGGCATTTCAGGAGTCCACAGCTTCTGACGGCACAGAAATATTCTGAGTTTTGAACGAGTTATGGAATTTTAAGTGATTAAGTTAATTATTTAACTTAATGTCTTTTTATTAAAGTCACATCGACTTTAATATATTTTATATCACTTAAAATGTTCAAAAAAAAGGAGATTTAATATTTTAATGTCTTAAAATATTAAAAGTGCGCTCAAGTATTAAGTCTTAACTATTGGAAAGACTTAATAAAATATTAAAAGATTTAAATGATGGAAAAAGGGCGTATTTTCTTGAAATGCGTGCCATTTGGGTATAAAGGAAATTTCTGGCAATAGAAACTCATCTTTTGACCATTTCACTTTGCCTTGAGCATTTTTCCTATGCATTCTCCTGTGATCAGGGTTTGAACAAACTGCCATTGAAGAACGATACCTCTTCAGTGTGAGCACTCTTGAGATTGTGAAAGATCAGTCGAATCAGTGCATGTTGAGAGCTTCAGCCAGAGGTTCTACAAATTCATACAGAGATTATTTATATTGAGATTGTTTGTTGTTTGCAAATAAATGAGGGTTTCTACTGGTGGCGCATCCTTCTTCACAGACAGAGGTTTCCAGCAGAGTTTACTTGCATTCTTTTCATAGCCGTACGACCTACATTGGGATTTGTGCCTAGAGAGAGGCGTGTGAAGGAGAAAGCTGAAACGCCTCCCTTTGGTTTGATTTTGGTCTTCCATCATGGGCGTCCAGTATTTCTAGAGCATTGTATCCAGTTTCTGAGCAGGAGAAATGAGTTCTGGAGATTTGGCGTGCCTATATGCTTGTTTTCACCATTTCCGGCTGTAGATCTGGCAACTTCTTTATTTAAATAATCTGGAGCTATTTTGGTATGTGTATCACTTGCATTCTATTTGTCTCAATAAAATAATGCAATCTACACTCTCTTTCTGAAGCAAATAGTGTTTATTTTCATTTTATGAGCAATTATGATGTGCGCCCCTTCTCTTCTGTCTATCAAACATTCTCTAAAAAAATTAAATAACACATAAAGACTTAAGAAAATTGGGGTTTGAAGCCGAGAGCCAGCAGGGCTCATCACACCATAGGGGAGTTTTATTGATTTAGGATGTTTGAAATCAATTGCATGGGTACTTAGTTTTATTCTGTCCCTTCTAATGGGTTCATGTTAATGTTATTATTTTCAATGGACGGGTGCTTGATGTTATTAGTGTTAGGGTTTCAAATGATTTGTTTCTTGGTTTACCTCTGTAAAACCACCAGGTTTGTAACCCTCTTCAACACACTGTTTCTTAATCTCTGCTGATGATGGACTGTATGTTTAGGCCCAAAACATTTGTGTTCAAGCATTTGGCTTCATTGTAACACAGATCTCACCAGAAGCTTTTAGAAATAGCATCTGATAGTAACAAGCATCTTTCAGAAAGGAATTTCAAAAATTAACCAGTGTATGTTTCAGATTTAACTTACACAGAGCAGCAGGTTTCTCTTCAGACCAGCCATGGCAATCACAAATTTATTAGGACAAAACCAATAAGATGTCAGATCCATGAAATTAAGCAGAAAATTTCTTGATGAACAAAGAGAAATTAGAGGGAAAAAAGAAAATAAATAAATTACTTAACATGAACCAATTGTTGTCTATATGCAGTGAATCACTAGGCATGTAGGAGAAGCTCATATTAACTTAAAAATAAAGTATACCTTGAAGGACATGCTTCCCTGCTTTTAACATCATTCTTGATATTTCTACCTGTTAAAGTGACAAATTCTTCATAAATTCTCAAATTATCCACAACTTATCAATCTATATACTATTTCAGAGACAGAATAAACATCCTGTGTACTGTGCTAACTTGATTTGTGAGAACTCAAACAAAAAACAAAATGGAAAACAGGTGTTTCTTTCAGACAATATCAGAATCTTTAGACCCCTGCCCAGATTTAGAATTAAAAATGACCCTAAACTGCATAACTTTTACACCATGTTCATCAGCATTTGGAACAGCGACAGTATGAGAGAGCAATATTATATATATGGAAAATTTACAAGCTTAGCTGTACATGACATCACAATTCAAGTTTAATCATTCACTTAACACATCAAATTCAAGATTCAATGTTCAATGTTCATTGATCCAAATATAGCAGCTGTAAAAATTGCATTCATTTCATTACAAATTTGAAATATATAACGACGACAGGCCAAACATGCTACCATTGTCACATTAAATTTCATGTCATCCTCTGTTGCCTTGTTGTGCTCAGCAGCATGTCTAAAATGTGTGGTACCATGAACACCAAAAAGCACTACAAGCCCTCTAGAAGCAAAGTGATGAACTGAATCTTCTTTAGCATAGTGCATAATAGATAGTTGCTGGCCATAGAGGCCTTCTAGAATGCTAACTAAATTGGTTGGCATTCATCAAATGCATACAAATAGCAGTTTGAGTGGAGCTCGAAACTATAGACATAGATCTCTCATTACTTCAAATATCAGTACCGCTATCCTGCACAATATGCCTCCTATCTATCAGTTGAACCAAAGTAAGAATGTCTTAAGTCCTACCAAAGCACATGGATCTCTTGAATAATATCATTCCTAGATCATCCATCTAGACAAGTACATTCTAGCAAAGTAGGTGCATCAAATCCCATTGAATGAATTCTTGATTAATAATAACACTAAATAGCAATTTCATTAATATGCAAGCATGAGAATTACCATTAACTATATAAGTGCAAAGTGACACTTATTTATACTGTTTACAAACAATTGCATGGAAAAAAATGAATTAAACTAACCTGACTTCAACTCTAGCTACGACTGTTTGCATGATGTGCAACCTTTATTACAAATTACCTTGTCTATTAATTCTAATATGCAACTGCTAGTTCAACTGACAACTAAAATAGTTTGCCTATTAATTCTAATTTGCATGACTAGATAGACAACCTAACAATAGTCAACTCCAAGCTATAAATAGAGGATGCTAAAAATAGCGGAAAGCTATAAATAGCAAACTTTGACTAAAAATAGCAAACTCAAAAAGTGCTCTGCTCTTTGAAAATGGTGATGAGCTTTTTTTAACGTAGGCTAAAAATAGACCTTTCTAGAAGGCAGTTCTAGATGATTTGATTCAAATGATGCTTTCCTCTACCGCAATAGAGTTTGGAAAACCCTTTGATAAAACTCTAAAGCTCTTGCTAATTTATCAATCTTGGACCTCATAGTTGCTGGGAGACACAGGGTACTGGTACTGGTACGGGGACTGGGACACCAGTCAAATTAGGGTACGTGAGTTAAATGAATAAGGAGACAGCTATTTTATATGTAAATGATTCACCGGAAATTTTGAGTACGGGGACTGGTAGGTTGTCTATGTTCCCATAATGGAGTTTCCCAGCAACTATAATCTTGGTGACTCAAATATGAAACCCATTGATGAAGCTCTGAAATTCACTTTGATGCTTTCATTGTTAGCAAAGTTTGGTAAACCCTCTATTTTGATTATTACAAATATTTCAAAAACACTCTAAAACTTTGACAACTTTTGGATGCTCTAAATTTGAAGGCTTTTCTTCAATTGATCTCCCATTGATCTCAAGGGTAGCTGAACAGATTTTGAAGAAATTGAAGAGAAGAGAGTTGATTTTCTTTCCAAATTTTGCTGTAACTCTGAAAATCTTTTACCATCGCACCCCAAATCAGTCCTTGGAACCTGTAAAATTCATCAAATACACTATATTTGCTGCTAATAATAACAAGAGGAAAGGCTGAATGAATTTTGAATGAATGTTAATCCTCTTGTTATATAAAATCCCTTATTTCCAATAGTCTCTTTCCTTCAACTGATTGACTCGGCTGCAAATAGCATATTTTCTTTATGTGACTGCAGTAGTTTCTTTTTTCTTCTCTTTTTAATCTTTTTCTAAAGATAAATAAAACATTAAAAAATAACTCCGAAAACAGCAGGCGCACTTTTTAAAAACTAATCGCATTTTTTTTTAAATAACAAATATCATATAAGTCTGCACCCACAAGGCAGGCACCACTTTTTGGAGTTCGAACACAATGTTTAAAAAAATACAAAAGCACTTAAGAAGTGTGCCTAGATGCACTTAAGAGTTAGATGCACTTTAAAAAATAACCAATCATCAATCAAATGTGTTCCCAAATGCTAGAACACTTTGTCTGCAATGGCTGCACTTTTTAAAAATTACAAATGTTTCAAAAACCTGCGCCCAACTCTAAAAAGTGATTTCTTTGGACTAAGTGTACTTTTCAAACCTATATATAGGTGTTGTTTGGAGATGATCACTGGGATATTCTTTCTTACATAACTTGACTTTCTCTTCTTTTCCTGCCCAATGCTCCTTTCTTTTTGTCTTCTCTATTTCTTCTTTAGCAGCCTCCTTTAACTAAGCTACTAACTTCTTTTTGGATGTTTCCTTTAGCTGCAGCTTTCTAATTGGATGCTGTTTTTTCATTTTTTGCTTTCTATTTTTAATTTTAAATTTTAATATCAAACTTTAATTTTTAATAATTAATATCGGAACCTGGCTCTTGCTGGTAGAGGTAGTCTCTTAAGAGATGATAAAGGTAAATTGATTGCAGCATTTGCCATCAATCTTGGTACTCAGACCAATCATTTTGCTAAAGCTACAGTAGCATACAATGCCTTTAAAATAGCTTAATGTATTCTTGAAGTGGACTCGATGAATATTTTAAACTACTTGAGGAAGAAGACCCATTCTAGTTGGACTATAGAAAGTATGATTAAGGACTCCCTTGATATTATTGCTAATTTGAGAAACATTAATATAATACATACTTATAGGAAGGCTAACAAAGCTGTTGATCACCTTGCTAATTGGGGAGTTCATCATCATGGTTTATCATTTGAACTAGCTCAATAATGACACCTTTCCCATCGAAATAGTGGAGCTAAGCAATAACTATCAACAATCATTAATTTTCACTTGCTATTATGGTTGAGTATGTACCTTTGATTTAGTTCACATCATGGTAAGTATTGTCAATATAGTTGGCACTTGATACTTGGGTTATCATTTGAACTAGATGAATAATGACACCTTTCCCATCGAAATAGTGGAGCTAAGCAATAACTATCAACAATCATTAATTTTCACTTGCTATTGTGGTCGAGTATGTACCTTTAATTTAGTTCACATCATGGTAAGTATTGTCAATATAGTTGGCACTTGATACTTGGGTTTGACTTCCAACATCTTTTTGGTCACTGCATTGTTCAATTTTAATAGAATTCATAAGAGAACAGGCGAGATTTGGCGGGGCAGAAGAGAAGGGGACAGGAGACCAGTTAAAATGGGAGGTGACAGGAACCAAATCGAACCTTGAACTGTAACAGTTTTAAACAAAATCATAGGGTATGGAGAATCCTAGCTAGTGGGGGTTGAACTCCCTTTACGAAGAAGCTTAATGGGTTTGATACCCTTCTAGCAATAGGGTTTCTAAAGGTGGAATAACATGTGTGTTGTGTTGCAGGGAATGGAATTTAAGGTAACTAAAGATTTAGTGGCAGAGGCGATAGGGCTCAATTTCTGGAGCTAAAATCTTCTAAAAGACAGGAGAGTGGTTGATAATGCTATATGTATCTTCCTAAAGCCAGGTGAAAGACCTGAGGAAACTACACTAAGGACATACTAAAAGCTCACTAAAATCCCCATGGGATGAGATGGCCTTGTGTATTATGAGGTATGTTACTTTAGAAGGAAGATTCAAATCCCTATACTATTATCATTTTATCTTGCTCAATCATTTTCAGCATAAAATATTAGCTTTTTTCCTTTTTACTTGTTGTCCTTGTTGGAAAACTCCATCAAAAACTGTAAGAGAGCACTTGGGATGATACCCCTGTATCAAGCGCTAATAATGCCCATAGTCAACTTTATGAGACTTAGGAATCCCAATGTCTATCACCATGTTCTTAAAAAGGATGATAAAGGGAAAAGGATGGTAGACTCCACTGACTATAGCTTTGAGCATACAGTTGACCCTCTACATGATGATTCTTGGGATGATTCTACGTATGATACTACGTTTGAGTCAGAGACTTAAGGTTTCTTTATCCAAGGAAAAGAATTATGAGCTTCAGAACAAGAGGAATTTACTAGGTAGTAGCAAAGGAACTAGTTGTGTTGGCGTTTAAATTCGCACCTCTAGAATGCGTATTTGAAACAGACAGCTATGCACAGATAAACTGCTCTTCAAATTAGGAGGGGAAGCTCCCTCTTGCTGATGGTATTCAAGAAAGTAAACTAAAACTAAGTTGCCTATCTTTTTGATCAACTAGAGCACAAGGTTTATAAAACACAAACGCCGCAGCTGAGATTTTCTGATTTAAGAACTTCAACTACGACTAACTTAAACTACAGACGTTTCTAACTTCTCAAGTAATAAGCAGAGCAAGAGAAACTAGAAATGAACAAGGTAGATTTTCTGACAAAATACTTCGATAAACTCTTTCTCAACGAACATCTACACACTTCAATGTAAGTTGAAATCAAGATCATAAAAGTAAAACACCAATAACGGAAATCAGAGATTTTATATCAAGGCAAAGGAGGCTCATGATTTTATTACTCGAACTTCTGGAACAAAACTCACTTCTAACATGCCTGGAATAAGAAATTGCAGCTAAAGAGGCTTGCAATCTTATTCTTACACAATAGAAACAACAATCACACTAACTCCTTGTTGGCTAAAAAGGCTCAACAATTTGCTATCACAACACAATTGAACGACACTTGAATAACAAATAGAAAGCAAAATAGGCTCAGCGTTTTGTTATCACTAGCATGGTTAAAGAAACTAATGAGCAAAGGCTCTTATTTATAGACAAGCAGAGGAGTAGGGAACCCTAAAATCTCCTTGCTTTCACAATCTAGGGCTTGCTCAACAAGCAAGCTTTATTACTAAATCTAGAAAGAAGATAACAACTAACACCTAAGAAAGCAAGAAAAGCGGGAAACGCCAACTATTACATTTATCTTCTTTCTCTTCAAAGAATGGATAAGAATCGTTCCAAGAATAGAAAGAAAGTAGAAAGAAAGCTTCTAGATGAAAGCCGCTTTAAATCTCAATCATATCCGCTAAAAAGCAGGAAACTGTGTCCTGATCAGGTGCACTGGTACTTTCTAAGGCAATATTCCGATTCTCCAAGATCTCCTCGTCTTATGTGATCAAACTTAGAGAATCCTTCACTTCTTTGGCTGCTTTATGAGTTATGTTCTTGAAAAACATCGTTGCCCGAAAAGATGACTCACTAATTGATAACTTGGCGGCTCTGCAACTTTATACTTCTGACACTTCTCTTGATTTCCAACAGAAGGAGGTATTACACAACTCTTTTCTGATACCTTTCCTCTTTCTCATATCACACCTTCTCTCGTTCTTCAGTTGAGATGATGAAGTTTTGACATAGTGCTGATTTGGTCTTAAACTCGAGGGGAGTGTACTCCATATTGAAAACCTTGAAAAATGACTGTAAACTCGCCTATGTTCAGACAAACTTTGAGCAACTTTTCTATTTTAGAATGCTGGTTTTAGTCTCAAGCGGACAAATTTTTGGAAATTTTTACGAGATATGGGTTTATTTCGAATTTACCGTTTACCAAGACAACCCGGATCATCCGTTTTTTGAAAATCTTGAATTTTTGACTGAAAAAGCAGCAAACCCTAATTTCTTCAATTTTTCACCGAAAAAGCTAGCACCTGGGTTTTGTTCAGAATACAATTAGAAATGGACCCAGTTGATCAGATATGAAAAACACTGATGGCTGATCGAAAAAGCAGCCAACCCTAGAATTTGAAATTTTCTTGAAAAAGATGTGATATGGGTTTTCTTCAGAAGACTCTTTTGAGAGGACCCAGATGATCAAAATTTGCAAACTCTGAAGATTTCACTGACATGCAAGGAAAAAGCAGCTGCTGCAACTTGATGAAAATTTCTTGAAAGATTCTTCAGAAGAATGAGTTGAGCAGACCCAAAAGGCTGAAAATTGAAATCTTTGATCTTCTCTTTCAAAAATTTGATCTTCTGGATGAAAAAGCATGAAAAAGCAAGATCTTATGTTGCTGGTCTGAAAATTATTTATGAAAATCAGCAACCTTGGGCTCTTGAATCTTGAAATAAAACCTCAAAGTTGCTGCTCCACTTTTCTTCTTTGAATGCTACCTACAAAAATGATGAAAACTAAATGGAAGAGATGTCTTAAATAGATTTAGGGCTTGAAATAGTTTTGCTTTCTTTTGTTTTAATCCATGCAAACCCTAAAACCTTCTCATGCAACGAACTTGGACATTCACTTCAACTTGCAATTTTGAATCTTTGAAAACTTTGAAAATTTCACTAAGGCATTGTAAGTTGGGTGCCCTTCTTGACTAGAGGCGCCTACTTCATTCAGACTTAACCACTTTTCTGAGTTTTTCAACTTTTCTTCCATTTTGACCCCTGGATTGACCTTGATCTCTGGATGTTCGGATGATCCGATGGAGGAGCTGAATAATTCATCGCGAAGCTTGACTGATTCTGAGAAAATCACCTTGGAGACACTTATGGCTAAAAACTTTGTTTCGACCTTCAAATTCATGGGAGCCCATTTCCTCTAGGGGCTCCGAACTTTCACAGTGTTAGCCATTTTTATGATTTTCAAGTTCTTCCTTTTCCCTTTAATCTTCTGATGAAATCCTGATTCCGGGAGCTACGCTGATCCAATCGACTGACCGTCAACTCCATTGGATAGCTCAACTGAAACTGACGAAGCGATCTTAGAAGCTGTATCTGCAAATTCTAACATCTCAGGGCTCAAAATCTTGGGCGCCCTTTCTCTCCAGGGGCGCCCATCTTAAGCAGACTTAGCCATTTTTTTTTATTTCATCCTTTCACTTCTACAGATGATCTCGCTTGATCTGGTGATCCGGAGCTCGGATTGACTGACGGCTGGGCTTGTCGCGAAGCTGAGAAGATTTTGGAAGGGGTCTTCTGGGGACCACTTCACCAAAAAGTTAGATTTGGGCCTTCAAAAGCTTGGGCGCCCTTCTTAGCTGGGGGCGCCCATGTTGACCAAACTTAGCTTATTTTCCACCTTTTTGTGTTTGCTTTTGAACTTTGAAATTCAACCTTCGTCAGACTCCCTGTTCAGCGCTTTGTATCTGGTGACTGCGACATCTAATTGTCATGCTGAGTATCTCGTTGGAAAGCTGGACCAACTGCGAAGACATTACCTTAGACACATTTCCCTGGATTCATCTGTTTGAACCTCTGAAAACTTGGGCGCCCTTCTTCACCTGGGGCGCTCAAACTTCCAACACTTAGTCATTTTTCATTTGACTTTCTCACCAAGCTTGAAACCTTCATTCTGTATGTTCGTCTTCGATCTGAACTTTCTAGAGATTGGACAGTCGGATAATCTAACAAACGCAAGCGTGTCGAAGCTGGCTGAACACTGAAGAGATTGAGCATATTTTTGAACCCTAATTGCTGAATTAGCCCCTTCAAAAAGTTGGGCGCCCTTCTTCACCAGGGGCGCCCACTTTATCCAGACTTAACCAATTTTTGATAAATTTCACTTCTTTCCACTCTAGCTTCAGTTTGAATACCTCGTGTTTGATCTCGAATTTCGGGTGTTTGGATGATCCGTTGACTGCACTGTCGGACTTGTTGCGAAGCTGAGAGGGTTCTGAATAACTTTGATTGAGAGCTCAAACCCTAATTCCATCATATGGTGCCCTAAAAAGATGGGCGCCTATTCTCTCCTGGGGCGCCCATGACAAGCAGACTTAGTCAAAATCTAGGAGATTTCACCTTCCTTCATTCATCATGCATGTTCATCATTTCGTCTTTTGTTTGATGCTTGATCATTGAATCTGACACCTGGTAGCCGACTGACCTCCATTGATGACTTCGGAACTCCTAATATGCTTCTGAAAAAGCAGAATAGACCCACTAGGGAAAAATTGATTATTTTGAAATTCTGACTGCACCAACCTGATATGGAAGTATTTTGAGCCAATCAAAATCAGTTTGGACCCTGGCGGACCGACTTTCTATTTTTAGAAAATTTCTATTTTTTAGAAAATTTTGCCAATATCCGTTTCGAGAGAAACCCAGAAAAAGTTACCATTTTTAGAAAATTTCTAAAAATAGCAATTTTCCTAAAAACTAAGGATGAAAAACTGAGATCTGGGTTTTGTAGATTAAGCTACTCTGAGCAGACCCAGATCGTCAGATTTCGAAAATTTTGCGTTTTAACCCCTCATGCAAGACATACACACCCAAATTTTGACCTTTTTGACTGATTTAACAAGACTTTTACTCATTTCTTCAAAATGTCTAGTGTAACAAAAATTTTAATTTTGGGGTACAAGAAGTTGCATGAGGGATAAGAAAAGGAGGAGGATGAAATCTCCAATGCAATTTACCCAGATCCCTGTGACTGCGAAGAAGGGTCCTGAGAACAAGGATGTTGGTAAAACTCAGGAGATACTAAAGAAAATTGATGTTAAAAAGGTGGATACCAAGAGTAAAGGAAAGGCCAAGGCCTTCCCTGAACCCACTGTGGGTGGATCCTTCTTTGGAATACAAGACCTCTATCCCCTTCTTCCTATGGACAGTATTTTACCCCTTTCCAATCCAGCTACCTTGCAGAATTTGTCTAAAGTTGTTAACCAAGTGACTCAAAATCTGGGAACTCTTCAAGAAGCCTTTGAAGGACAATGTAATCTCATGAAATAGTTCTTTGTTAAGATTAACAAGCTTAACATCAAGCTAGCCATAACGGATAAAAAGAAAAAAGGGTAGCCCAGGTCAAATCCACATCAATGCAAAGGTATTACCAAAACAGCCTTTCACACTTATGATGGACATTATGAAATTCTCATTATACCCTTTGGCCTGACCAATGCACCTTCTACATTTCAAAGCTTGATGACTAATATTTTTTGTCCATTTCTTCAATGGTTAAACTTATAGTCTTATTTGATGATACACTTGTTTATAGTCGGACATGGAAGGAGCACCTCTTACACCTAGACCAAGTCCATCAACTCCTTCCAACTAACTATGTAGAAACCCTAGGTTTCCCCCTGTTACTGTTCTGACTGATATTTTTGAGTTTTCTGACGTTTTCTGAAGTTTTGTGATTTTTTTGCAATTTTTGTGTTTTCAATGCATTTAATGACAGTACGGCTTTGACAGAAATTTAATATAAATTCAATAAAAATCCTAAGTCTTCAATTTGCTTGAGAAAATACAATAATAATGAAGGCGTATCCTTTATTAATCCAATGATTCCATATAACAAAGATCTGACAACATGCAAGATAGAATATTGATTTTTATTATGAAAAGAACCTGTTATCTGCTGGTACGGCTGAAGGTACAAAACAGTACGGCAGAAATAAATGCTCTCCTTCTCCTGCTATCTGATGATCACATGTAACTCCAGCACTGAGGGCGCCAACTTTGATGCAACTGTGAAGCAAGAATAGTAGGCGTTTTTCCCAATATGAATGAACACGTGTTTCTGCACAGGTACGGCCTGACAAGAAGGTACGGCCTGTCAGAAATCTGATTTAATTTGTACGGCTTCCTCTCAAATGATGTCAAAGGCTCTGTGGATGATGCGCCAAGAAGAATAGATGAACTCTGGTACCAAACAACTGAAGAAAATCTGAAGATGATGAATCTACTGAAGCTCTGTAGTTTTCTCTGAGTAAGAAAACCTCTGTAGGCAATAAATCAAGTGATATTGCACACTCTCTGAATTGCTTTCCGCTGGAGATGGCTCGTTCTCCAAGGAATCGAACGTGAAACCCTAAGTCTCAGGCTCAGACCAAAAATTGATCAATATCAAACTCAATAATCTCATAATGCACAAATCCCAATGCAAAATCCTCAAATACACTGAAAAGTGCGATTCCCTTGAAAATAGGGTTTTAATGAAATATTCATATTTTAATATTTTCAATTCTCCATAGTTCTCCACTGAATATTTAAATATTAATAAAATATCAAACTGGCCCCTTTTTCATGATGGCGCACCCCTCAAGGAATTCACTTAAGTTATAATATTAAATTATAACTTTATATTATAAGCGTTAATTAATTAATATTTAATCAATACGATCAAATATTAATATCTCCCTTGTTTCTAACCCGATTACTGATCCGTCGATGCTGACAGACTCTGGAAGTGATTCGATGCGCCACAGCCAACTAAAATAGCAGTGGTCCCACACTGCCTGAAGCTGCTAAAAATAGCATTCTGCAAATATCCTCCGTCGAGGCGAGCGAAAGACAACTGATCAATCCCTGGTGAGCCAAGCTCAGTGACCCCCTATCCAATCCATCGGCCTACGAGGTGCGTATGATAGGCCAATCACGTCGTCGAGAGATGTCAGCGAGAGGGACATGACAAACTACTTATGTGACAAATGCTCCAAGTGCTCATTTGGCCAAACCAAAGTTGAATACATGGGGCGCATTGTTTCTAAGGAAGGAGTTAAGGTGGATCCAACAAAAATTGAAGCCATTAAGAATTGGCCTAAACCCAAAACATTAAAGAGCCTTCACAAATTTTTAGGCCTCATAGGATATCACCACAAATTTGTCAAGGACTATAGCAAAAATGGAACCCCCTCACAACCATATTGAAATAGGATTCCTTCCAATGGTTTGAATCTACAAAATTAGAATTCAATATACTCAAGCAAGCCACATGCACTACGGTAGTTTTTTGCTATGCTAGACTTTTCCAAAACCTATCACTGAAATTGATGTCTTAGGGTATGGATTAGGCATTGTTCTCATGCAAGAAGAGCAACCCCTTGCCTTCACAGGGCCCTCACTAGCTAAAATCTCACTCATTCCACCTATGAGAAGGAGATGCTAGCAATTCTTCATGCAATCAACAAATGGTGCCTATACCTTGTCAAACAATACTTTTGCATTAGAACTAACCACCATAGTGGCAAGTAGTCTTCGGAACAAGCCTCTTCTCCAAAGAAACAAAAGTGGGTCAAAAAGTTGCTTGGTTATGATTATGAGATTACATATAAAAGGGGACAAGGGACTATTGTAGCAGATGCATTATGCATTATTGCATCAATTTGAAGACCAACTCTAAATGCATTATCATTGTCCACCCTTGCTTGGCTAAATGATTTATGCCAAGAATGTTAGCAAGACAATCACATTCAAAAGCTCATTGCTGAGGTGTCCAACCACCCCTCTTCAAAGCCAAATTACTCTTAGGACGGATCCTATTTGCAATATAAGGGTCATATTGTTTTGACTCCTCACTCTACTTTGATACAAAAATTTTAATAAAGTTCCATGCTCACTATCTACTAATCAATTTGGGTTTCTCAAAATGTATAAAAGACTCCTCCACATTTTCTAGGAAAGTATGAAAACCACAATCAAACAATTTGTGGAGGAATGTGGCATTTGTCAATGCAATAAAGGTGAAACTATTGCTATCGCCAACTTTAACAATTGCCCATTCCTATTCAAGTGTGAACTGACATTTCGATGGACTTCATTGAAGGGCTTCCCAAGTCTACACACAAATCAATCATTATGGTGGTGGTAGATCGCCTCTCCGAATATGCCAATTTATGTGCCCTAGCCCATCCTTCTACCTCCACCGTTGCAAAAACCTTCATCACCAAATCTTTCCCCTTAATGGTATACAGTATATCTACACCCATTATCAATGATCATGATACTATCTTCACAAGTCATTTCTTGCAAGAACTTTTCCAGCACTATGGTATCCAACTTAAAATGAGTTTTGCGTATCACCCACAAATAGATGGCCAAACTAAAATTGTCAATAAGTGCTTGGGAACCTATTTACACTTCACTTCAAATCACTAACATCATTGGACCAAACAATTACCATTGGCTAAATGGTGGCATAATACCAATTATCACACAACAACAAAAATGACACCATACTGATGTATGGTAAACCTCCAACATCTCTCCAAACATACATACCCTACAACTCCAAGTTAGAAGCAATGGATTCCACCCTTCACACATGTGACACCATTCACCACACCCTCAAGGACAACCTACATATAGCACAAAATCACATGAAGAAATAGGCCAATCAACATCATTCAAAGCACACTTGTGTTGTCAGTGGCTTGGACTTTCTCTCCTTAAAGACTGAAGCTCATCAAAAATGAGCACCCAAGTTTTATGACCCTTACAAAATTCTACAAAAAATTGGTTCAATTACATACAATTTTGAGCCCTTCTTCAAAACTCCATCCATTTTTCATGTCTCTTGCTTGAACAAGGCTCTTGGCCAACAAGTTCAATGTCATGTCCCCTAATTTTTGCAATTCATGATATTATGAATTATAAATGTTGATATACAATTAATAATAATAACTGATCAAAGCTCATATGTCCTTACCTAATAAATGAGATTATTATTGATAAAGATGATATTACTATTATTATTATATTTGATTATATACACATAAATAAATACATATTACATTTATTATATAAAATATATATCTTATATTTGGTATTTGAATATATATAATGTATATTGCATATATATATATATATGTGTGTTCAACAATATCTATATATGCATAAATAAATAATAATACTAGTATATTGCTACATTTCTACATATAGTGCATATATCAGTTAAATGTGAAATGAATAAATAAGTAACATATAGATTGAATATAAAATAAAACAGATATAAGATATATAATAATCAATAGCCAAATAAACATAAATAAATAATGAGTCAGCAAAAAAGTAATCGCTGTTTGGAATGCAGCGATCCTTTTATGAATCACGTCCCTTCAGTCCAAAAGGCACGAACCTCCTGAAACTACATGTCTTTCCCCAGCGTATAAGATGAGAAAGAAATAGTGAGGGTGAGATATATATATTATATTCTCTTTAATCCAACGCAGGGGCATTAAGAGGAATTGTGGGTTTTCTACAAGATATTCATTGTTTAAGTTCACTGCCTTTCAAAAGGGGGACAAGGTCTGAAATGTGCGTCCCAGCAGCAGCCCAAAGTTATGTTAAAGTATAGAGAGAAGGAGAAAAGACATCGAATGGATGAATAAAAAGAGGAATATATGCTAGTGCCACCGTGGCTAGAGAAAGGCAAGGGAATAAGGTGATCAGCACTAGGGGTTGGCATATATATTTATATATATCAACTTGTGATTTCAGGTTACAGTTAGAACAATTATAATTTCAGATTATAGTTAGCATAATTATTTTATGGTTTCAGATTTATGGATTAATTTATATTATGATAGGATCAGATATATGTAAAGTAATAATATATATGATCAATGGTATATGAAATAATATACAATAGTTATATATATATTATATATAGAGAGTAACATATAGGATATATGAAGTAATCTATATGAGTAAATATATATATATATATATATATATATATATATATCAGTGGTTTATATATGATAGAGGATAAAGTATATAAGTGTAAGGTTATATTGATATATATAGATGTAAAATATATATAATGATATATTGATATATGAGATATTCTATACTTTCCATAGAGAATAAATATTCATAATCCGTATAAGGAACAGATTATTACATATATTTATAAAATCATTAATATATTGTGATATAAGCTTGCATACCTTGTACCAATCAATCATAAAGATTTATAATTTGTAACCTAAGGCCAAATAGCGGGCAATAGTTTGAAGAGAATCTTATTGAAGTCTATTCAATTCTGTGTCACGAAATAGTCACTTAGGTAAAAATCGGGATACCTCCTAAAAGGGGTCATTACATTCAAGCCCAATCTGCTTTACCCAATCTAGATATAGACGGATCTATTCTCCTCACACCTATACCTATCCTTGATTGATGATCACACCAACTACACAACCACGTCATCACTGAGGTCCTAGTCCAATGGCATGGCATGCAACCGAATGATACATGGAAAGCCCTCTTCCAAATGCAACAAGAATTTCCTCATTTCTAGAGGGGGGCATGTTAAGACCTATAGACCTAACTAATTCTTCCTACCTATTTACATTTGTATTAAGTCTTATTAATAAAGCATCTAGTACATATGCTTTGTAAGTCACTTCTTTGGCTAAAGTATGTTTATCCCACATGCTTGGAAAGTAGTAGTTTTCTTGAGTATATTAGTTTAAATGCAGGGCTTGGATAGAAGGAAAGGTATCCATGATATATATTGTATTCAGCATTGCTCAAAGGAGGTTGCCCCCTTGAAGAGGCCAGCAATATATTGTAACGTGATTCTGCCATTTCAATGCAAAACTGTTCATTTGTTCTCATTTAGAACATTTAATTTTTGTATTCCATTTATCTAGCTAATTTATTACATAAAGGAATGTAACAGAGCACACCTATGAATGTCATCTTATCTCATCAAAGTCAAGAATAACTGACCATTCTAGCCACTAAATACATCAAAAAGCAGTTGTTTATTAGGTTCACTTCTAATTAGTAATAATAAATACTTTCCTCTAAGAAAAATATTCATATTCTACAACATCATCTTAGACTATTTTTTTGTTGGCTTCTAGATAAAAAAAGGGAATTACTAGTTTGTCTATAAGGATTTAATGGTGAAGTAAATTTTATTATTCATACAACAACAAGCACACAATATGCAAGGACATAAATTTTCCCATAACAACAATTTTATTAGATCTATATATTATAATGCACCCTTGTGCCCAAGATAAACGGCAAGGCATTCTAGCCATAAAGTAAAATGCAACAGTGAAATGGTACTCACTCTTACATCTCTTCTTTGCTTAAGGATATATTCATTAAAAAAAATAACTCAAGATGATAATTCTTCCATCTCTTAAGCACTATTAGCAAGTGGGAAGAAAAGGGAGAGAACATACAACACACTAATTAATAAAGTTTCATTTTGATGAGAAAATTCAAGACTTTAAATACATTGGCTGCCCCATAATATCTTCTTTATTTTATGGCAGAGGTCTCATAATATATTTGGTAGCCCAAAAGCATAAGAAAAGTTCAGACTGCAACCAAATATAATCATTAATTGAGATATAACCAAATTTTGACAAAGGCATAAGCCATAGTAGCATTACATTCCAAAATTTCACAATTAACTGTGACCTGCCACATTTGTCAGTGCTGGTTCCCAAGTTTTTCAAAAAGTGGCATTGAAATTTTTATGTTCGCCTATCCTTTTTTTAAATCATGTATAGACTTAGTGGCAGAAAAATAAAAACACGGGACAACTAGAATATTTTAGTTTAGGGCATCCTCAATTTTCTTTTTAAAGTTTTATTTTGAATTGGATTTCTTTCACAATTAAAATTTTAAACACTAGTGACAGCTTTTCTTTAAAAAATGAATGTATACCCTAATGAGAGTTTAGTTTAAGAATATATCGGGTTTCCCATAAAATAGTAGGCCATGTTCCATCATGGCGATACCTACTATTTTAGAACCAACCCTTTGTTTTTTACATAAACCCTCATACATAAACTGTAAAAGTAGCATAGATTTTTTTTTTAGAACCCTAGTTTTTTGTTATAATTGAACTTTTTTATGTACAATGTTTATTTCTAATTGTGATATGCCATATTTGACATGATATTTATATAACAAAATCATTTTTTTCTGTATTTAATGAGTATTGTATCAATTTTAACTTTCCCAAGTTTTTGCCGAGATTCCTGTTTTAAACACAGGTCACAGGTAATTGAACTATTTACACTTTTGCCATGACATGTCAATGCTGTGTAAATGGAATACTTCTATAGGATAAGTAAATGCAACATCCATTGATTTTAGTAATAGTGGCCAATAGTTATCTAATGTCTTTACTAAAATATTAAATTTCACCAACCACATGTTGCGACAATAAACAATGAACGAAATAACAAATTATAAAAAAAGTTAAGTCAAAATTTAGGATGATGATACCTGTGCTTGCCCTGCAAGAACAACTGCAACCCCATGTATTGATTTATCTTGAATTATTTCGTTAAGGCCTGCTTCACCCCACTTAATATCTATATTTGGAGAAAAATCTAGAGCAAGTGCTGCAGCAACCTTTGCAGATTTCTATAAAAAGGAAAATTTAAAATCATTTAAAATGCAGTTTATAGAAAAAGTATGATTCATAGAATCTGTTAATGACCTAGAAATATTCTAGTGTAAGTGAGGAATTTGTAATAAGTAATAACATATATGGAATCAAAAAATGACACTGGAGTTTATGTCTGAACTTTATGAAATGAAATGCTTTGAAACTTGATTACTGGAAAAGTTAGGCCCTTGATAAAAACTTAAAAAGTAAGGGCCAAACGATCATAATGAAAAATTTAGCGTAAGTGCTGCAGCAACCTTTGCAGATTTCTAAAAAAGGGAAAAGTTAAAATCATTTAAAATGCAGATTATAAAATGGTATGATTCATAGAATCTGTTAATGACCTAGAAATATTCTTGTTATGACATATTTTATATGGAATCAAAAAATGACACTGGAGTATATGCCTGCACTTTATGAAATGAAATGCTTTGAAACTCAATTATTGGAAAAGGTAGGCCCTTGATAAACACTTAAAAAGAATGGACCGAACGATCACAATGAATGGCAATATAAGGAACAATAATTCATCAATTTTCTGACTTTCAAATCCAATTATTCATTCACCACTCACATGTCTTCGCACCATCACAAAAGAGACCTCTTCATCTGCTTCTTGTAGATAAATTATCTTGCAAAAATCTTATGATGTACAGTTTGCTTGTCTTGTTCTGATGTTGCAATACAGAAATAAAGACATAGCAAAAAAGTAAAATTTGCATTCATAGAACATTAGAAAAAATAATTCATCTGTCTGTAGTCTATACCACTAACACCTCTAACTACACAATTGAAGGAACATGAGTGGCACAAAAATATATATTTGTATCATTACTTCTACAATACTATGTACCTAGGGATCATTCTCTCTTAATAATAGTGCCCTAAAATAATGAACAATCCCCCATCATTCGTAGACCATAGAAATAAAAGATTCTATCTGTCTGTAGTCTGTACACACTAACACCTCTAGCTACTCAATTGAAGATACATGAGTGCAACAAAAATATATTTTTATTGTTACCACCACAATACCATGTACATATTGGATCATTCTCTCTTAATAATAGTGCCCTAAAATAATGAACAATCCCCCATCATATTTTAGGGTAACAATGTATAGGATCAAGGAAGGGAAAAGGTGACAGCAGTTAATAACAATCATACATACAACTTCCTCAAAATCATTAACTACTGCAAAAATGATCAATTAAAATACTGTGTTCCATGGCATTTCAGGGACGGAGACAGCATGCCAATAGGAGAACTGTTTCAGGGACAACAGTCCAATTGCACCTCCTCCTCATCAATCTGCCTAACATCTTCAAGATCAACATCCCAATGCATTGTTGGAATCTGTCAATACTCAGTAATTTCCAATCCTAAAGTCTTAAGGCACTATGATAGCAGCAAAAATTGTTTGGGGAAAAAATCGGCAAACCAAAAGTTCGGGATTTTTTGAAAAAATCGAATTTGAAAAAAAACGTAAAAATTTAAAAAATTGTAGAAAAAGAGACAAATGCTACTATTTTTTGAAATTTAAGATCATTTCCATAGCATAGAGATATAGACAGCAAATAAAAATAGAGATTTTAACCCATGAATTGTAGAAAGCTTGCATGTTGTTTATCAAGTTTATGTTTGTTGAGCTTAAAGGCATCTGTTTCTTGCTTAGGTTGTGAACTAAAGATCAGTTGGAACACCTCATACAATAGAGTAGTGTATATGTGAGATATGGAATCAATTGTAATGTACAATCCACGCAGAAATGACATCTGAGAAAAGTGGAAAAGGCTAGTGTATGAAGAAGTCATAAATGATACAAGTGACCAAAAGCTTTGAGAAGGCAATGGCATGAATGAAATAAAGTGGAGGATGAAAAAGTTAAGTGTGATAAAATAAAAGATTTGCTAAGGGTTAAAATCTTAGGCAGATACTCTTTAACGCTGTGCAAGCTTGAAATCAGAGACAGTGCATTACCAGTCCAAGAGAATGGTTAAAATCTTAGGTAGATACTCTTTAAAGCTGTGCAAGCTTGCAATCAGAGAATAGAGTCTGAATTCAGGGTAATGCACTATCCTTGATTTCAAGCTTGCAAAATGATGTCTTTGAATTACAGACATAATCTGCATGCTTGGCATAAAAATGGGTGCGGAATTGAAATCCTTCGAGAGCTATTTTATAAGTTTTGAAATTATTTTTAATATTCTATGTAAAGTAAAGTGCCTATAAGCTATGCAGGTTATAGATTTAGTATTAGACATTTACATACTTTCATTTCATTGCTGCAATCATCATCAATGAGGAACCTCATCATTTTGGAGTAGTACAACCTTGGACATTTTGCAAGAGTTAGCTAAAAAGCTAGACCAAAAGATGATAACCCTGCAACCTGACAGGGGGAAGACTATAATTGATTTGACTTGACATTTAAATGATGATTAATCTATGACATAAAGAGAGATAAAGTAGTATGATCACTGATTTTTGTATAGGTACCACAAATGGTTTTTTTTGGGGACCTTGGTACAAACTTGGGCCATATGAGGACTTCAAAATCTCTAGGAAAAATTCAATCAATGTTTTAAAAAAGGGCAATAGAGTCGAGCCTATCACCTAACATCTAAACAGACAATGAACTTAAAATGATACAATAAAGTTATTCACAATTTGGACTGATTTGGCGTAGACTGCTCATTCTTTGTGCAGGTTTCATATGTACAGCTTTGACTAACTTGGTCATCAAAGTTAGCTTTTGAAGTTTTCTTGGCATGGAGGTGGTAAATGCTATAACCATTTACAAGGTCACCTTACACAGGCACAACTAGTGAAAATGGTTGGAATTGGTTATTTTGATTTATGAAGAATCCCTTGCTTTATTTTACTGTGGTTTACTTTATTTTAGGACATATTGACAAGACTACAATATTAAAGTTCAAAGCAGAAAGGAACTTGTCCGTGCATGTATGTAGGGTAGACTGCAGAGTCGACGACAATCACCCTTAGCTTATCACAACCCTAATTTATAGCAGAAAACACGCCAAATTTATGGTTTTTAAACGCAAGAGTTGTTAGCCCAATTTAAGGCGAATGTTTCATGATTTTAACACAAAAAAGATGCAATTTTCAACGATTTTTTGAAAATCCTAAAACAAATCGGGGAAAAAATCTACAACCCTAAGGATTTTTTAAAAATCGCAAAAATCGCGATTTTTTAAGGATTTTTGCTTCTATGTATGAACTACAAATAGTTAATTTGCTCATTTAGAGGTAAACCTATTCCTCTTGATTGAGTGGATGAAGCCATAGGTGAACCAATTCCTCTCTACAATAGAGGAACTTCCAATCTGTAAGAGTAGACGAATGGCAAGTTTCTTCAACTCCGATGTGTCCTTCCTATGAAATTTCCACCATCCAATGGAGTTTTTTTTATGCAATAATGACCTTATCTATTCTAGCTTCTAGTTTGTTGAATGTAGGACCCTAAATACTAGAAAATTGAAGCCACTACTCCCAAAGTATGGCTGCCTCCTCAACGTTATACATCCTATGAAGGGCCTTCATAAACCCTCCATTACCTCATCACCGTTAAAAGGAAGAATTTAGCCAAGTCTAGGTATGTGCCACTTGAGATTAAGCGCATAGGCAGCCATATGAAGAGGGGTATTTATTGTGTTCCACCTCTTTGTAACAATAGGCCTAATATGCTCCTCATAATATTGTCATTTAGGATTCATGTCACGAATTGCTTACCTCATTTGCTCAAGAATACTCTAAAAATTCTCATAAATCTCTCCAAGGCTAAGAGAGTCTGTATCCACATACCTAAAAAAAACTCCACAATGGGTGATATAATAGAGAAAAAATATATGTAAGCAACATTTAAAAAATTATAAGCCATTACGAATATTAAAAATAAAAACAAAGTACAAACATATTATAAAAAAAAATTTACTTGATATTGGACTATCAAACATCATCAAGCACTTCTATATCCCATTTTCCTCTTCATTTGTCTTTGATTGAGCCCACTTTATCAACTCTCCACAAACCTCCATGCATTGTAAAACATCCTACACCTACAATATCCTCTCCAGTAATATAAAATAGCTAAAATATCTAGTTTCAATTGATTTGAGGAATTTGTTCTTTAAATAAGATCAAAATAATGTAAGTGAAGCGTGATGGTTACATACAAACATATGTATGTCTAGCTTCGACCATTGTTGTCTTCACCCAAACTCTTTTTTCAATGTTTTTCAAAGCATTATTCAAAGCATGTACACAACGTGGAGTCCAAAAAATATGTTTATAAGCACTCTTAACTATCAAACCAATGAACTTACAAACACAAGTTGAATTTGTCATAAAATGCACAATATCAGAAGACCCAACCTCCTCTATGGCCTCCTTCAAAAGGCCAAACCGATAATCAACATCTGTAGGTTTTCTAGAGCAATTGTAATGTCCCCAATAGGACCGTTAGTTCAAATCCACTAAAAAATTTACAATCAACCCAAATCCTAGCTCGCTCTGATCACTGAATTCCCAATGTATGCAAGGTGGGCGCATACGAAGACTAAAATGAGGACAATTGAAAATAACCAACAAGATATTGGTGGCTAGTAGACCAAATTACATTAAAATCAAACTCATAGAATCAATCAATGCCAAAATGGCAAATATTGATTTCCGCAACTGCCAAGTGGTGGGTTCAATTTTGGTGTCGTCGGAGGTGACGACATATCTTGGCTAACGCAGGTGAGGGAGATTTGGGTGGCGGCAGGCATTTATATCTACAGGTTGGTTTAAGGCCTATATTGGTTGTCCATTCGGCTGTTTAATTCCGATCTGACTTCTTTGTCCGGCCGCAGTGGGGAATGAAATGATGGGACACTGGTGTAGGATGTGTTTATATTGCCGTTTAGCGATGTAAATGCCATTCCTCTCCGATGGAACTAATGAAGTCTCCTATTAGCCTGCCTTCTGGTAGGAAACTTTGGGCATTCTACAGGCGCATTTGACATGGACGTTTGAAGTCTGTGTTTAAGGTTTGGGATGAACTGGTTCTTGGTGCGGCGGAGCTTTTGCTTGGTGAAGAGTATATGTGCTCGTTTGAGCGCTGGCGGACTAATGCCGACATTGCAAGCAGATTCTTGGCTTTGCTTTTGGACCTTGCGGTGCCGCAAGCAATGGCGATGTTAATTGCAAGGAAACTGGTGTGGGAGAATCTTCTGGAAGGCGCCATGGACGTGATTATCGTCGTTCTAGGTGTTGGGGTGTCGCGGTTGCGTGACTTGCAGAGGGCTTTGGTTCCTGGAGAGAGGGTGGAGATTTTTCCTTTCATCATGGACATCTTTGGCTAAGACCTTAGGTGACATCATGAACGGGCGAGGTGCCAGCTTATTTTTCTGAAACATTATCTATTTTTGGAACCATTGGGTGGTGTGGATTGGCATCGCCTCTTCCAGGACTTTCTAATTGCGGATGGTGTGTTGTGGGTCGATTGAGGTGCAGGCTCTATGTAATGTTTCTTGTTTTTGTTCTAATTTGTGCGTCTCTCCTAGTGGTTGGGTTTGGTTAGGTTTTGGTAGATGCTCTGGTGGGTCTGGTGCGTAGTATTTTGTTGAGCTGGTGAAGCTTCTGGGTGCTTTGGGGTTTTTTGAATTTCCTGAAAAATGTTGTGCTGAATGTAAAATCTTTTCAAAATTAATACAAATATTTACATATCAAAAAAAAAAAATGGTAAATATTGATATGCAAATTCCAATTATGCCAAACTAAAAAATAAAAATAAAAAATATGTCAATGCCAAAATAGCAAACTATATCATCAAATTCTGATACATGCCAAATTGACAAATAATGCAATGAAAATAAAATGGATCCAACAGATAAACCAACCATGATCTTCTTACAATGAAAATATGGATTCAGCAATGAACCATCTAGGATCTTTGACAATAATAATCAATTACTTGTGTAAACCATCCAGTTTATTACAATCTTACGAGGGAAGCAATTATTTCACTTCAATAACCAGATCCAAGTATTATGTCAAACAGTTATCCAAAATTATGAAAAAGGACACTTTGTCCAACAACTGGAATATAAATTGAAAACACAAATAAATACCCAGAATCTAAAGCAAGGCCAATGAAGATGTAGCAATTGATATTAACTTCATAGTTAAGCACAGCTGTCCAAAAATCTTGCAAAACTTTCCTCCATTTTATCATATGTACCAGCTACCTGGAAACCTAAAACAATGTTGCAAACTCCTCTAACTGGTACTGCAGAAATACCTTAGTAATATCTTCCAAACAATATAAATATATTTGTCAAAGTCTAATATAAAAATCAGAAATAAGGATACCCAATTTTGTATGGTTGTATTTATGAGAAAACTGCAGCCTGAAATAATATTTTTATAATTAACTACTGCAAAATATCAAACAACCAAAAATACAGCAGCCTTCAATAACAATATTTGCAACCTTCATAAAATCTATGACTTGCTGTGTGTCAAAAAATGTTCCCAAAAAGGATAACGAAATTCTTCAATAGCAGCAAATATTATAAAATAGAAATAATTTTCCCAAGTGCTGCCTTCATACAATGGTGGGCACATAAAATAGACTTTCCCTTAATTTTTAAAAGGTACAGTAGCTCAGCAAACAAAATTTTATATTAGCTTTTTCCTTGATGCAGCTCCTTTTACTCATGAGCAGGCCTCCAAAATAGAACTAAATAACATTAGAATGAATCTTATAACCATTGCAAAGCCGTCAGCTCACTTTAATATTGAATACAATCCACCAAAACTATGAGAGGATGAAAATAATGGAGCGGTTAAATATAGGGAACCAAATAATATCATCCAGTCTAAAATGCACTTAGAATACTATTCGGAATATAATATTGTGTCTTAAAATAATATGAACAACCAATATAACAAGGGTATGGCCCAGCTAATACCAAAAACATAAAACATCTAGAAACACACAAAACAATATATTTGCACTTTTTGAATATTTCACCAACACCCAACCACAAGAAATCTGAAAATCCCCAAACCAAAATCTACAATCTTCAAACCAAAATCAACAACTAGATACTAGAAATTTTCAACAGCCAAAGCACAATGGCAATCCTTGTGTAGAATTTCTCATCCTCAAAACCATAACACCAAAGGGTTTTCATCCTCAAGTGAAGAAAAAAGAACTCATGTTCATTGTTGGAAATTGAAATTGATAGAGTGAACAAGAGGACCTTTTTTCAAAAACAATCCTCTAAATATAACCTTTTCAAGAAAAAGTAATATAATATTATGTTCTTTTATTGTATTTATCCTTCAAGTTATAAAATATTAAAATGTCATTTTTAACAAAGTTTTAGAACCTTGCACCTAGCAACACTTTATAATTCATTCATATCAACATATTTCAAATAAGTTGTCTTTAAAATATAATATAAAGTTACTTTTTGACAACTAAAATTTATTTATATGATTATTACCCTTTTTCCCACCCCATTAGCCTACGAGAGAATTTCTGGAAATAAGCTAAGAGTCTTCATGAACTTTATACTTGAGAAGGGAACACGATAGCAATCAATAGTTCTAAGAAAGTATGAACCAACAGGACATGTAACAATAATATTAATGAGTGGCCAATGTCAAATATCAATCCATCCATCCATGACAATGGAACAACCACCCCTAATCCATGTAAGTCTCATCTCCTCCATCAATATTTTTACCTTTGAATAAGTTTTTCAAGGAGGGAGGTACAAAATCTATGTTCTCCAAGGGAAACATAAGAAGGTCCAATTACCATTGCATCTCTCATCATCCCTTTGAAATAAGGAGACCTTGTCAAATGAAATGGGATGGCATGGGCATAAAAAAATTTGGCCACTAACGCATCAGCTTACTCATATTTTTGCATATTAAATAACCCTACCAATACATTTTCTCACCTATAGTAAAAGTGGTCTTCCTGTTCCCTCTATTGAAACCCTCTCCAACTAATATATTGGCATACTCATCAATAGATTGCAATGGTATGAATAAACATTTCTTCATATTTTTGAAAGTTTTTCCCTCTCTCCCCAACCAACTTTACCATTTCAACCCTTCCTTCCAATGTTATATCATCACAAATTCTAACTTATGTCCACTCCCACCCAATAAATGATGTACAACCCTACTATAGCTCCCACTATAACCAATTTTGCAAACAAGACAACCAATGCTTGTTGTTCTTTGAATTTTTACCCTTAATAGTACTTAAATTGATGGCAAATTAGAGCAAGGACTTCTTCAAGTCGAAAGGGCCTTTTGCAAATATCTAAAGAGAGGATGAAGAGCATGCAAAACAGTCTTATGGTGTTCCAATAGAACTTGTATTTGAATTTTCAAAAGAACAAGAACCTCCAACACGCCCTTCAATTTCCATTATAATTACTTCTTCACCACCCATCTCATTGTCATCATTGTTGCAAGTGCTCATTTTTTATGTCAAATATGTTTCAAAGATCTATAGTGTTGTTGAACTATGGTTTTGAAAATCTTGTGTGAAAGCAAACTGAAAAAAATAATAATAATAATTACAAACTCACTCCCTAACAAACTAACTATTATGTATAAAATTTATTAAAAAAAGAAAAACTAGTCAAATACCTTAATGGATGAACTATGAACTCTAACAATCAAAAATCCTACTAAATCCAGTTAAATGCCCATAAAATCTAGCTAAATGATTATAAGATAGCACCTCTTTGAATCTGAAGCTAGAAGCAAGGTTTTAAAATTGGTGCAAGTGTCCTCCAACAACAACAATGTGTAAGAAAACTTGCAAAGTGAAATGAAAATAATCATGGGAGAGGCAACTTTTTGTCATTTAGGATTGAATAAGGGTTGTGGGAGGGTTTGTGGAACACCCACACCCCTTTTAAAAATATTTTTTCCCTCCAGATGACTAATTTTTTTAAACATTATAAAAATGAAGATTGATGTCAAGGATGTCTAGTCTTCCCCGAGGTAGTCGAGGGACTTCTCAAACATCCCTGACCACCTCGAGGAAAGCCAAACATTCTCTAGATGTGTCCTATTGTTAGGTCACACTTTTGAAACATTTCTATAGTTCAGAGAATTTTGGGGACAGCTAGGGGACATCCCCAATTGCCTCAAGGACATCCCTAATCACCTTGAGGACGGCCAAACATCTCCTAGACATTTCCTACTATTAGGTCACATCTCCAAAATGTTTCTAGAGTTTAGATAATTTTGGGAACAGCATGCCCCTTTCTATCCCGCCATACTTGAAATGCCATTAGGGACAGGGATGGGTGTTTGAGGGCCAGGGACATGTCCTCGTGGAACACAATTATCCTCATACCAATACAAGATTACCTACAATTCTATGGAGTAGGCCCTTATTGGAAGAAGTGAAGATGAACACTAAAAAGGTTCTTTACAATAGTGTCTCATTAGAATTCTATAATTTAATGAGACTTAAGTTAGCTCTCTCTCTGTAATTGAATAAAAGATGGGGTGTGAATGACCCTAAAGTTTGATGGCAATACATTCTTAGTCCATCTAAATAACAAGATCTTCTAAACACAAGGTCTTGAGTTACCTATTGTTTCACCAAGGGCTAGCCATGAAAGCACATTTGTGCAAAGCTGATATTGTAGCTGCAGGTTGAGTTTAGTTTTACTTTTCTCTGCACTAACTCTCTCTCATGGAGAGGTTCACTCCTATTGGGGGAAGCGATAATTAGAGAGAGCTGCAAAATTCCATGGAAACTATCCACTTGTTAATTGATGACTCTTGCAAAATATGAGGTGTACATCAACCTTTCAGTGGGGTATTTCCCCATCAGCCTGGGGAAATTGAAAGCTTTAGGTGGGATAAGGCTTTGGTTTTAACCAAAGTTCACATGTTTTTGAAAAGATACTCAAGCACAGGTGCTCTCATAGGGAAGTGATTTCCTTGTACTGTTTACATTCATCTGATGTAGCTTTATAGCTCTTTCTGTAATTACTAATATAAGATGTACCTTCCCAAAAAGATTTGGATTAGATTCTGCCTCTTTTTATACCTGTTGGGTCTGCAACAAACCCTTTTCATCTCCTTGAATCTATCCTGATGATGGATCAAGTGTGATAAGATCCAAAAAAGCTTACACAATCTAATCCCTTCCTTATGGATTGTGGAAATCTAATAACATTGAAGAATATATTATTATCTTTATTCCATTAAAAAATAGCAAGAGTGAAAAACTACTTGAATTTGTCATTAGCGTATCCTCCAACCAACCACACCATATACTTTCTGCCCAGTATAAGTCATCATTAGGTCTCTAATATTCCCTTTGGCAAGAAATTAACAAGTCGACACATCTTCACCCCCAGAAAACATAATGGAAGGACTTGCCTTGCCTATGTATTTTCAACATCTCAGTGGGATAGAATAGAAGGAGTCCAATAGAGATCTTACACAATGGTGGAGTCTCCTGTCATGTCCCCGAAATTGCAACACTAAAAACTCAAGTGTTAAAATGCAAATAAATAAATAAAATAAATAACCATATAGACAGTAAAAATATAAGTACAAATTTAAATACTATTATAACCATTATAATATAATAAATGTTAGATAAAGTATATAAAACTAGTAGAACAATAAATATATACTATATTAATATAAAACATGTAAATATAAAATAATATACGTATAAAAATAGAATAAATATATAATTAAAGACCATCTAAAATGACATTATAAATGTAATTACCATAGATAAGATTATGCTGTTATTAAGATCCGATGATGATTATGTTTAAAGAAATGAATAAATACCAAGCAGCAATTTATACTAAAGTCAATGATTCCAAACAAGGCAATGATTATCTGCATTAAGCGATTCATTTAAGACCACCGAACAGCCTTCCCAAAAGCAGCGATCAGCAAAGGAGACGTCCATAGCAAAGAGGAAGGATGTGACTCTTCCAACCCCATCAGTATTTAAGGAAACCATCCTCAAAAGGGAGAGCGTTGCTGGCTGGGGAAAGAAGAGGAAACTGCAAATTGATCAAACTGGTAACTGCATTATGAATAAAAATATTAATGTCATGTTAGGAAAGTTAAAGGTGCTGAGTAATAGTTGATGCATGATGTTATTTATGCCTTGTTAATATTATTATTCTCATTAATGATATTTAGGACCAAATAACTTTTATATAATGTTAGTTATTATTGTTGATACTGGTTATGGTAATGTTTAGGGAATGATAATTTAGGAAGGACATTCTATATTCTTGTTGATATTAATTATTTATTTATGTTATTTAGAAATGATCATTGATGTATGATATTATTAGTTCTTATTGGTAACATGCTCAGGAAACTTTATAATATTACTGATATGCTTATTTAGGGATGGGCATCTAATCACATTATTATGCTTATATGTTCCACCATGGTGGGAAAGAAGGATTACAGAGGTAATGCTGCAAAGGGGTCTCTACTAGATACGCCACCCGGGAGGGGACAAGACGAGCCCACGAAGAGCCAAGGGGGTACTTTCCTTTGGGGTCAAAGGGTACTGCCTTTGGGTCTAGATTGATCACCGGAGTAACCATTGTAATCCCACCCTCCCACCATGGTGCAACAAGCAAGGAGGATCACTTATGGGAAATGGAATAAGGATTATGACAAGGGGATTAAGAGTCTCACTAGGTCATCTCATATGAATGGCATGCACCACATGAGGCCTAAGGGATCCCCCTCATATGCATGGCATGCACCACATGAGGAGGGAAAGACTGAGATATCCTATCGACATCCTCTTTCAAGTGGCTTGTAATTGAGCAAACCCAGGGGATTAAATTAATTCAAGGTATCCTCTAGGGCCCATTGCTTGGGAAATTGATAATTTAGAATAGATTTGGTATAACCCCTATTAGGGACATTACAAGTGATATCAGAGCATCTTTCCTGCCATCATGTGTATGCTTTATGTATTACGTATATGCTTCATGCTTCCTATGTATGTGTATTCAAGTGTATACCTTGTGGTGCATGTGTACTTGAGTGTATTCAAGTGTATACCTTGTGACTTATGTGTATTCAAGCGTATGCCTTGTGATTTATGTGTATTCGAGTGTATTCAAGTGTATACCTTGTGATTTATGTGTATTCAAGTGTATACCTTGTGGTTTATGTGTATTCAAGTGTATTCAAGTGTATACTTTGTGGCTTATGTGTGTTCAAGTGTATACTTTGTGGCTTATGTGTATTCAAGTGTATACCTTGTGCCTTATGTGTATTCGAGTGTATTCAAGTGTATACCTTGCGACTTGTGTGGCTTATTTGTATTCAAGTGTATACTTTGTGACTTACATGTATGCAAGTGTATACTTTGTGACTTACATGTATTCAAGTGTATGCCTTGCAAACTACATACTTTGTGACTTGCGTGCACTCATGTGTATATATGTATTCATGTGACTTACGTATTTAAGTGTATACTTTACGACTTACATGGAGTCATATGTATACTTTGTGACTTCGTGTACTCGTGCGTAGACTTCATGTATTATTCGCGTATATGCTTCATGCTTCTTGTGTATACTCTATGTATTACGTGTATTCGTGCCTCATATTTATACTTTATGTATCATATGTATCTGTGTTACTTCATGTATCTTCAACAACATGTGTTCTTATAATTACTTTATGCTTGAAAACTCTGAAAATGTTAAAAGTGTTGTCTGTCAAGTTGTTTAAGCGGGTAGGTTGTTTGCTTGAGCTACTTGGTTGCGTGCTTGATCTACTCGCCTACTTGCTTGAGCTACTTAGTTGCGTGCTTGAGCTGGTTGCCTACTTGCTTGAGCTAGTTGTCGGCGTGCTTAAGCTACCTACTTGTCTACTTGAGCTGGTTGCCTACTTGCTTGAGCTAGTTTCCTGCATGCTTGAGCTACATGCTTGTCTACTTGAGCTAGTTGCCTACTTGCTTGAGCTGGTTGCCTGTGTGCTTGAGCTACTTGCTTGTGTGCTTGAGCTACCTGCCTGTGTGCTTGAACTACTTACCTATGTGCTTGAGTTGGTAGCTTGCTTTCTTGAGCTACTTGTTTGCCCGCTTGAACTACTTGCCTGTGTGCTTGAGCTACCCACTTGCTTGTTTGAGCTATTTGTTTGCTTGGTTGAGCTACTTGCTTGCTTGTTTGAGCTGCTTAGTTGTCTGCTTTACTTTCTAATTCATGTGGTTTTAAGTTATAAAGTGTATATTGTGACTTGCGTGTACTCGTATGTATACATGTATACATGCAACTTCCATATGTACACTTCATGTCTTATGTGCATTCACGTGTATGCTTCATGCTTGATATGTCTTAAACAAAGATTACTCCATGTGTGTTTATGATTACTTTATGCTTAAGTATTAATTACCAATGGGTATGACAAATGTTAGTGATACAACCTTAAGCTCCTCATTGGAAACAAACTTGCCTCACCCTTTGTCTCAATGTTTACCCAAAATGGAACATACTTTATCTAAGGAAAAATTGTCACCTAGATCCCTTATGCAAATAACAAATCGACCTTGCATTAAGGGATAAAGATCTTGATATGCATGAAGGATCCAACACTTTCTATTGTTCTAGATTAGGGATTTGTATCATTGCCTAGGATCCTCGAGGTAATGAAATGAGAGAAAACTTGTCTTAAGTAACAAAATCTTGCCAACTTCCAAAAATCTTGGTGTTGTTGTTGAGAGATAATGGGGAATAATAGTACATAAGAAACTAAATCACCCTCATACTTAGAGGATGGTATTAACCTTATTGATAGTAAAATCGAGACAAAAGAATACTAACAATTACTCTCCAAGAGAATCATCACCTTGGTTAGAATTCCTATAATTGAAGTTAATATTGTGTGATTGCTTGAGGACAAGCAATCTTGGGCAAGGTGGACTGTCATGTCCCCGAAATTGCAACACTAAAAACTCAAGTGTTAAAATGCAAATAAATAAATAAAATAAATAACCATATAGACAGTAAAAATATAAGTACAAATTTAAATACTATTATAACCATTATAATATAATAAATGTTAGATAAAGTAGATAAAACTAGTAGAACAATAAATATATACTATATTAATATAAAACATGTAAATATAAAATAATATACGTATAAAAATAGAATAAATATATAATTAAAGGCCATCTAAAATGACATTATAAATGCAATTACCATAGATAAGATTATGCTGTTATTAAGATCCGATGATGATTATGTTTAAAAAAAGGAATAAATACCAAGCAGCGATTTATACTAAAGTCAATGATTCCAAACAAGGCAATGATTATCTGCATTAAGCGAATCATTTAAGACCACCGAACAGCCTTCCCAAAAGCAGCGATCAGCAAAGGAGACATCCCTACCAAAGAGGGAAGGATGTGACTTCCAACCCCATCGGTATTTAAGGAAACCATCCTCAAAAAGGAGAGCATCGCTGGCTGGGGAAAGAAGAGGAAACTGCAGATTGATCAAACTAGTAACTGCATTATGAATAAAAATATTAATGTCATGTTAGGAAAGTTAAAGGTGCTGAGTAATAGTTGATGCATGATGTTATTTATGCCTTGTTAATATTATTATTCTCATTAATGATATTCAGGACCAAATAACTTTTATATAATGTTAGTTATTCTTGTTGATACTGGTTATGGTAATGTTTAGGGAATGATAATTTAGGAAGGACATTATATATTCTTGTTGATATTAATTATTTATTTATGTTATTTAGAAATGATCATCGATGTATGATATTATTAGTTCTTATTGGTAACATGCTCAGTAAACTTTATAATATTATTGATATGCTTATTTAGGGATGGGCATCTAATCACATTATTATGCTTATATGTTCCACCATGGTGGGAAAGAAGGATTACTGAGAGAATGCTGCAAAGGGTCTCTACTAGATACACCACCCGGGAGGGGACAAGATGAACCCATGAAGGGCCAAAGGGGTACTTGCCTTTGGGGTCAAAGGGTACTTATTGCCTTTGGATCTAGATTGATCATCAGAGTAACCGTTGTAATCCCACCCTCCCACCATGGTGCAACAAGCAGGGAGGATCGCTTATGGGAAATGGAATAAGGATGATGACAAGGGGATTCAGAGTCTCACTCGGTCATCTCATATGCGCCACATGAGGCCTAAGGGGTCTCCCTCATATGCATGGCATGTGCCACATGAGGAGGGAGAGACTAAGATATCCTATCAACATCCTCTTTCAAGTGGCCCGTAATTGAGCAAACCCAAGCGACGAAATCAATTCAAGGTATCCTCTAGGGCCCATTGCTTGGGAAATCGATAATTTAGAATAGATTTGGTATAACCCCTATTAGGGACATTACATCTCCAATTTTAACTCAGGATTATAAAATGTAGAACAAGGTGGCATTATCAAAAGAATGCTCACCCATTAACATATGGCAAAGTAGCAATGTTTCATTGAGGAAAAATGCATAGAGAATTTAGATGTGGAGATAATCTCATTGTCTCTAAAGAATATTTTAACCAAAAATTTTCATAGTTATAACTTATACCTGAAACCAGATGCCAATGAAGTAGACATTTTGTGCTTTAAATTGTTGGAATTGCAATTACAATCTCAACAATTTTTAAGACCTCCAAATCTGCATCAGAAGCATGTTAATTGGATTGAAAAACTCACGGAATCACTTGTATAAAGCCACCCAAACAAGTGTCAATTATAAGAGTTATCAAGCTTCCGCAACCATGAATTTAGAATAAAAGCTTCTTACTTGTGTACACAAAATTTTGATCAAAAATCTATATACATATGTAGCGTCATAAATTGTCACCCTTGACAATTTCATACTATGTTTTGCTCTCCCTTAAATTATTGGACCTAATTGAACCCCTAATTTCCTAAATTATCCATTCCATGGCCCATTTTTAACAATTACCAAAAAATTGCAAGCACAAAACAAATGCATTTATCTAGTACTTTGCCCCCAACACCTTAATTTCCGAAAAATAGGGTTGGGACACATACGCCCTATGGCAAATTAGTCCCCCTATGTTGGCTCCAAATTCAAATATGTTGGTGTCGACACTTTATTATTTGCAATTCAATTGTCTAAAGTCGGCTATTGGGATTTAATTTGCGGGAAATCAGAGTAATTGCATATGAATACCTAGTTATTGCATCATTTGCAGGACATCTAGAAATTATTAGCAAATTTGGTGATCAAGCAATTATCTAGCAAGTCGAGCAGTTTTTCAGTGATTTATTGCAGCAATTCAAGATCCAAGCATCATGTCAAATCATATGTGAGTTTATGCATGTTTATGTTATCATTGTTTGTGAAGGGTAACCCTTTTTGTAGGTCTCCAAGCAATTCAAGCAAATCAAGCAAGCAAGATCCAAACCTTGAGGAGATTTGTATTTCAGTCCTTCAAGGAAGCCATTGAAGGGTGGTGAGTTGCAGCACTTTGTTGATTCCCCATTTCTTTTATCATTTATCCTTATCCCTCAAAAGGATAGGTATTTTATCATTGACAATGCCATTGTGGAAGTGGAAACATTAACACAAGGTTTGACTAAGGCAAGCCCCTAAATGGCACAACCCTTCCTCTCTCTTTGAATGTGTGGGTTTCAGGTTTGAAGGAGATTGGAAGAAGTTTGAAGATCAATTATCCATTGTTGCATTCAAAACACTACCTCTTGACAACTCACGGAAACTCACCTACAGAAATATTTGATAATAATCCGACAAATTTGCAGATGGAAACGGAAAGCTCTGATCTGGCACCAGAGGACTGTGAAAACAGATCTGAAATATCTCTACAAGGATACATATGCCCTAGGCAAATTAGTCCTCCATTTTCATCCCCAGATTTGAACCACAGGTGCACAATGTCTTGCTCTGTCCATTTCAATTGTCTGAATTTGTTTGTGACTTTCTGTGTTTGTTGTATTTGCATCAGAACAGTAAATTGCATCATTAAGCTAGTCATTGCATTGCATTTCATCCTAGATTTGGTCAAGGGCTGGTTGACTCACCTTTCAAGTAGTAAGTCAATCATACATCTTGTCCAAGTTCATCAAACCCCCATAATCATCCAACATCCATTACCATTCTTTAATGATATTAGGAAAAGGAGTGTGAACCATCTCATTTTAGGATCTCTCACATTTTTCAACATTTTACATAGATCAGTCAAGAAGCTTTTATTCTTATTTTTTCAACATTTCACATAGATCAGTCCTCCAAATTGGGCTTCATTAGCAATTTTAAGACGATAATTGGATCTAGGAGCTTGTAAATGCAAAGCATCATACCTTCTAATCCCATAATTTTCTTTTGACATGCATAATTGTCCCATACATACTTTTGCATATTTCTTTTCACTGGTTAAGCCAGTTTAACCTGACAAGTATGATATCTGTCTTGTACATATTGATGTTTCTTGATTTCCTATAAGCTTGTTAGTGGGAATTGTGACCATAACCGTCAAGAGAATCACTAGCTCAAATTTATTTGGTGAGCTTTGGAAGCCATTTTGGTTGAATGACTTCCACTTTGATCTGTAAACAGATCATTGTAAGCATTTTGTACTCAATGGTAGCAATCTCAACCTCCATGGTATCCCTAGCTTGGAAGAGGAGGTTCATATTGTGCATGATAAATACAAATCTCTAGATTGCCAACCTACAGTCCTAGAAGAATAATTAGCTGCAAACTGAACATGAGCATTAAAGAAAAGAAGATCAAGTTATACCCATTTGACAAGAAAAGATTCTTGCCTTTGCAAGCTAAGTATCTTCCAATCCACTTTTCAGCACTAGTTTCTATATTTATAATAGAAATTGAAGGCAACTGCTCCTGAAGTAGGTAGGTGTGATGAGCTCTTTCAGAAATAATGATTTCAGAGTTAGATTATTTGTTCTCATCAAATGCTGCATATCTGTAGTGAAGTTCAGTGATTTTTACATCTGAGTAAAGCCTCCTTTTAGTGCAAATGCAACTAATATTAGATTTGTAGCTTACATTGGTATGTTTCTCTGTGGAAAATTATGTTAGTTAAAAAATTGCATATCCTTGGCATATTGCCTATTTAGAGATTCCCAATTATTGTAAGTTGGAGGATGGAATTTTGGAGTCAATAGAACTTCTATTTTCCAATCCGTAAGTTCAGTCTCCCACATTTAGAAGTCCACCCATCTTTTAGCTTGCTACATATAGGTTCATGTTATGGTTTTTCCCAACTCATTTTCTGTTACTACTCTGCTAGTTTAAATGAGTAGACATGCTAACAATGTTCAAACTGAGAGTTGTTTGTTCGTAGAGTATTAATTTAAATGATTCTTCTGAATCAGACTGCACAGATTTAAGTTCCAATATGAGTCTCACTACTAGACCCCTCATCAGGGTAATGCTTAAGTCCAATGCTGATTGTCTCTCCACTGTACAGCTCCTCTGTGTGCCCAGCGTACGGAGTTCTTCCAGCGTATGGTCTTCAATTGGATGGTTTTGCCATCTGTAATTTCTTTCTTTCGCCTCTCTTCCTTTGCTCTTCGATTTTTCCCTTGCAATCTTCTTAATGCACCCTGAGTGGTAGACAATGTTGTAATCATCGATTTATTTTGAGTCTTCTCTCTAGGTCTAAGTCGTACACTTTTTGCCAAGTTTAATATTTTAATACTCTTCACCTCAAATTTCCTTCTTTTGATTATTTTTAATTTTTCTATTTTTCCATTCTTCTTTTTGATTCTCTCTCTCTTCTCTCTTCTTTGCCTTTTTATTTTCCCCGTCATTTTTTCTATTCTTTTTTACTTTTTTTCTTATTTCTTGATTTTTCACATCTTCTCTCTCCTCCATTTTTATTTTTTGCCACCTTCGGCCATTTTCTCTCTCATCTCCTCTCTCTTCCTTTTCAGCTTTCCTTTTACTCCCTCGTATCTCACCATCTTTCTTAACCTTCAATTCAGAGGCATAGTGCCATTTGCACGTATGCGGGGGCCGCTTATAACATTCTTCTTCACAACATGATCCTATATACTGTATATCAAACCATTTATCAAGCAATGGAGGGGGACCAATACCTTGAAAACTGCCGTCAATATAGCATCCACCGTAATGTTGGTACCATGTAACTTCTTCGCCTTTTACAGTTGGTGGACCGGCTGGGTTGGGTATTATTTTCCAAAGTCCATCTTTTGTCGCCATCTTCCTTATTCTCGGTACTTTCCTTCGTTCTCGCCTCAATTGTTTAATTACATCTTCAGCGTATTCGTCTACACTTGAAATGAACATATCTTTTGTCATTATTACTGTCTTTAAACAGGGAGTTGTCTGTTCAAAGTAAGCCTCCCATTGCTCATCGTTCCAATCATTTGCTTCATCATCAGCATCCTGAAGTTGACACATACTTCGTTCATGGGCGAGTTGTTCCTCCTCTTTTTGCGCCTCATTGTCTAATCCTTTCGCCAGGTATCCTTGCCTGAGACCTTCATATGGAGCTATGTAACACCAATGTCCACCCATTCTCCGCCATAGTGTTGGTGTCCCGAATACCGCATTGGTCAGGTGCTTGTGCATCCGGGGTACAGCAATACCTTCTACCCTCTTCTGCACCAGCCTCTC
Organism: Sequoia sempervirens; assembly: GCA_007258455.2. Taxonomy (NCBI): domain Eukaryota; kingdom Viridiplantae; phylum Streptophyta; class Pinopsida; order Cupressales; family Cupressaceae; genus Sequoia; species Sequoia sempervirens. The sequence continues at coordinate 209,154 of VDFB02092181.1, read as the reverse complement.
TTCAATGATTCGATCTATGCCTGACTCCATCCAAACTCCTTCGGCTGCATAGCCGAGGCCTCCCAGACCCCAGTCATACTCTTGCGAATCCTCTTTTTGCACAGCCCAATCTTCTTTAGTAGCATAGCTCAACATATTGATGGCGATAGCATTCTCCTTTCTTTCCTAATACTCCTTCAACTTAGAACCGTTGATTGCTTTTGGTAGGGGTGACCCATCTAAATTCACAAGCTTTATAGAGCCATTATCATAGACTTCTCGAACTCGGAACGGTCCTAACCAACCTTTGAAACCAACGGACTTTGAACTTCCCCGGCTTGATTTCGTTGCGGCCGTTATATTTTAGAACTAACTGTCCCGGTCGGAAATTCATTTGCCGGAGATGCTTATCGTGCCAATATTTCCTTCGTCGTTGCATATTCTCCGTCGCCCATTGTGCCATTATCCTTCACTCATCTAGTTTATTAAGCTGGTATAATCGTTCTTTTAAACTTTCAATATCACCCAACCGATTCTCCACGGCTATCCTTAAGCTGGGTACCATGTACTCCATCGGCATCACTGCTTCTTGTCCGTACATTAATTGAAAGGGTGTGTGGCCTGTCGTTACCTTGTACGTTGTACGGTACGCCCACAGAATGGCTGGTAATCTTTCTTCCCAGTCAACTTCTTCTACGCCACATGACTTGTAAATGACTAATACCAACACTTTATTTGTAGACTCAGCCTAGCCGTTAGCTCGTGGGTAGTACGGACTTGACAGGTTGTGAAAGATCCAGAACTCCGTCGTCATCAGCCTAATGACGTGATTGACAAAATGCCCTCCACGATCGCTTGTAAGCTGAATGGGAATGTCGTACCGTGTCACTATTTGCTCATAGATAAATCTTGCCGTACACTGTGCTGTGTTGTCTGGCAATGCTTTAGCTTCAGCCCACTTAGTCAGATATTCAGTAGCAACCACAATGTATCGGCACCGATGCAACTGACTTACCTTCAATGGTCCAATGAAATCCAATCCCCATCGTTCGAACAACTCCTGTGGTTGAGAGGGATGCAGTGGCATGAAGTCTCGCTTCAATGGTTTCCCGACCCTCTGGCAGGTGCCGCAGCCTAACACCCACTCCCTGGCATCGGTGTGCATCGTCGGCCACCATAGGCCTACCAAAAGAATTTTCCTCGCTGTAGCATCTGGTCCCATATGACTGCCAGCCAAACCTTCGTGTGCCTCCTTTAGTACACCTGGTATCTCTTCTTCTATGACACATCTCTGGAGGATCTGATCAGGCCCCATCTTGTAAAGCAAGCCATTGATCAACTGGAACGTCTTACTTTTCAAGACGAGCTTTCGCCTTTCCGCTGGTGGCATTTCTTTCGAAAATGTGGATGTGGACAAATATTCCCCAATCTTTTCATACCACAAGGGTAACACTACGATCTAAAATAAGTGTGCATCCAGAAAATCTTCATTCAAGGAAACAAGCCGATAGTGCAGAGTATAAGCAGTTAGCAATGTCTTCATCTGCCGATAGTACTTCACCAATCGGAGTGTATTCAGTGGATGTTAATCCTCGAGTGATAGCCCCAGCCGAACAGGAGGTAGACAAGGAGGTCGAGGAAGGCGGCGTAGTTGAAGCAGTTGCATCAGCAGGAGAGATGACACCACTAGGGGTGGCAGAGGACACAACACCGGAGGATATAATAGGTGAGACAGATGCACCGATATCACCAGGACAGACACTTCAGACAGAGGGTGTGGATGGATGGCTGAGGCAAATGGGAACACCTATTTGAGAGGAGGACATCTCCCCCATACACTCACTAGGTTTGATGGAGACAAAGGTGGGAAGAGATGTTACACCAGCCAGGAGCACTCAGTCGATGGTGGCAGCAGAGAATACGCAGCCAATGGTAGAGTAACTAGCAATGGAGGGGGAAGAGATGGCACAGGTGATCCATATTGTGTCAGATGAGGAGCCTCATGCCACACCACAGATGGCCGTACCTACAGCTATGGGTAATGTCGGAGATTCCAGTGGATCTAGTGATAATGATGCATCCGAGGGGATTGCTGTGATAATCCCCAAGCCAGATCGAGAGGACCCAATAGGTACATCCACAACCTTGAGCCTATTGCGTTGGTCATCAAAGAAGTATCTGACATTGCAAAGACACTGCACCGGAACTACTTGCCCATAGCCGAGCAGGAGGCACGACAGATCATTCAGTTCATGAACTCAGGGAGTGGTAGAGAGTTCGACAGGATATTTACTGGTGATTGGTTGGCGACGAAGACACCAGAAATGATGGTTGCTTGGTTTCCAAAGAGGCCAGTTTTGCATGGGAAAGACGACAAGCTGGTGGCACAGTTATTTGAGATGGAGACAGCATACAGGACATTATTTCTAGCCTGCCGAGAGTATGAGATCCATCTAAACAAAATGACGAGGAAAGCAGATCAAGCCATCACCCTTTCTCGTAAAATCCAGGCCAAAGCAGAATCCTTTGAAAAACAACTACAAGAGCTCACTTGCTTGTTGGAGAAAGAGAAGCTGGAAGTGATCGCTCGGGACACAAGCATTCAGGATATGGAGAGGAGGATGAAAGCGCTTGAGGAGGAGATGGGCCGCCAGTTGGCGGAAAAAGACAAGGAACTAAAGAGGGTCAATAGAAATTTGAAGGAGGCAGTGCACCTAGTCAAGACCACTTGAGAGAAAGAATTGAAGGCCTCTCATCACCTTCAGCAGCGTACAGAGGAGGTGTACCGACTACAATAGCTGACCACTCCAGCTACCACTTCATCAGTCCCCCAGCCACCAGGGACGTCCTCTCAACCCTCTTCCCACTGAAATTTTATGTATTGATATCCCAGTATTGTATTTGTCGTCTGGGAAGACGACTTTTTCTGAGGGGGGGATGATGTAATCCGCTAGTTAGTTAATTAGCAAATGGAATAAATAAATAATGTTTTGTCAAGGATTTAGTCCTCGGGATTAGTTAGCACTCGGGATTAGTTGGTACTTGTCAGTTGCTGACGGTTGGTGTTCTCTACCGACACCGGTTAACTATTTATTTTGCTATGTGGTTCGTAGTTGGGAGTGTGTTGATATGATGATGTAATACTGCAAGTACATGAATAAAGACTCCAATGCTTCATATACATCTGTCCTATGAATACTTTTACATGCTCAATGATATTGTGTATCTAGTTTACTTCTGTAGCGTATTGAATTACCATTAGTGGAGTAAACACTGATAATGGTATGCCAACAAAAGAAACACACCTCACTACGACTCCATAAAACTTTAAGGGAGACCAAATGAGCGATCTCTCTAAGTCTTGGAATGTATTGAGTTTGAACAAAGATTCCTCCACCAAGTAACGCTAGTTGAGGCACCTCCAACTTTCCTTGTTCCATAGTGTCCCTGGCAAGACAAAATTAAATATGTCATTAAATCAAGCAGATAGTAGAAAAGAAAATAGGCACATCAACTAGATTGATAATAGAGTTTATTGGTGTTAAACTTAGAAGAGCTGATATAAAATAAAGCCTTACTCTGCATCCCATGGATTTATATCAATAATTTTATGGGAATTCTAGGTACAAAAAGGAGCAAAAGGTTCTATTTTGATTAGGACTCAGATACTTTAATGAAATCATACAAGAAAATACTGACTAGACAAAGAATTGGCCAGATGCAACTAGATATCCCAATGAGAACCTACTTAATTAATTTACCAAATGAACATATGATCTTGTAGATACTATAAACTATACCCCTATTCAAAGTAAGAAATAGATAAAAATGTTTGAGAATCAGTTCTATTGTAATATTAATAATAATATAATCACTCTCCAACAGTATGATATATAACAATGGCTTGTGAGGATTGAATTTAATACAAACTTATGAAGAAAATGGGCACCCACCCTTGTTATTGTCATCTGTAAGATGAACATAAAAGCTACTATAAATGACTGCCTACATGCATGTGCACACTTATTGGCAGATATGCACACATATACAAGCCAATAAATGATTCTTATAATTAATTTTTTGTTTGTTCAATTGGTCCTTCATGTAGAAAACAATCATGGTAAAGGATCAAACATGGCATCTGCTCTCATCGCTGCCATCACTCAAAACTCATAAAGACCATAGACAATATGTAGATTAATAATTATCATGCTCATGTTATAATATGAACTCTGAAACTTATCAGGAACAAAATGAATATGATAGAGATGATGAAACAATGAAATTGGAAGTTTAAAACTTGCAAGCAAAGACATACAGAGCACGTGAAGATATTTTTATCTGCCACTAAGATAATCAGTCGAATAAGAACTCTAAAGCTTCTAGAATGTATCAAAAAGGGGAACAACAGTATTGATAGATATAGATAGAATCAGTATGTTTATGAGCAACATTGCAAGAGTACATTTATTTTCTTAATGTTCTAATGACCAGATTCAAAACTTAGGACCAAAGAAAGTATTATAAAGGTGTGACAAGGCCTTCCAAATCTACCCTTCAACCCAAGTTTTGAGGTTAAAGGTTTTATATTCATTTCATGATGAAGATTTAAATGTTGCTCTTTCTACTCCTCATAATGATTATTCTATGTATAATGTATCTTCCTCTTCCCTTTCTAAATCTATAATATCATCTAGATTTCCCAATAAAAGAGATTATAAAATACATACGGCTTCCATGAATGAATTGTGTTATGATGAACATATTATGATGTCTTGTTTTCCTTGTTCTTGACATGGTAACATACTTGGTTTCATTCATATGCAATGCTTTTAACAGTTTCCTTTTATAAAATCCTACATAGTTTATCATTCACCCTACACATAGCCCAAACATGTCCCTCACTTCACAATTCCAATAAGTTACTCTCCTCTTCTCTCTTCTTGTGACCACACACATCATTATACATATGTTTAAAGGATACAGCGGAAAAATTAGAGACCTCTCTAAGCCGATGTATGACCTTCCTCTCTCCTATTCTACCCATAATTTTACCACATTATCCTCCCTACTCCTAAGGTTATTGTATGATCCACTCCTACCCCAAAAATGCTAGTACAAGGTTTTCCTTCATCCCCTCCCTCTTTGAACAAACAAGTCTCCTCACCAAACATAGATTGTCATACAATCAATCATATCCATGACACTCATTGAAATAGGAAAAATGCATCTTCACTTCCCTCTATTATCAATCTTCCCCCTCCACCCCACCTTTCCACTAAGAAACCTAAAGAATATGATATCATGGAGCAACTGCAATCCACATGAGCTATCTCTTTGGGATCTCCTTCAGACCTCTCCTTCTCTCAAGGACATCTTTCAGCAAGCCTTGTAAAGGAATTTTGTTCAACCACCTACACAATCCATTGAACTAGCCTCCATGATAGAATCTATATAGGATATGTATTTTTCTTTATGTAAAATTCCAACTCTTTCAATTATTCAAGAAGCACTCCCATTAATTATCGTTACAAGATATAAAAACAATTGCTGTAAGAGTGAACTTGTTAGACATATCCAACCTCACCATTGATGTTTTTGACAACGATAATTGGGAACCTTTAGGAACCATTACATTACCTATCACAATAGGTCATGTCATTATCCACACACTTTTTTCATGTCATGCCTGGTAAACTCAATATATTCTCCATGCACAACCATGGCTCCATGAAATGCATGTTGTTCCCTCCACCCTTCATCAATGTCTAAAATTCATGCATAACAATAAAATTTATACTATCCATGCCAATAAAGCCCCTCTTCAATTTTGTCAAACTGCAAAATCCCAAACTCTCTTTCACCCAAACACACATATTTCACCCCTTGGCCAAAATTTTATCAAAGAAAGCTCACCTAGACCAACTCTTAAACCTTATTCAAAGGCTTTTATCGAATCTAACCATCCTCCAATTGACACTAAACCTTCCCTTCCAACCTTCCCTTCCTTCAAGTGACATACCTTCTACATCCACTACACCTCCTTTTCAAACTAGAGTTGATCCCCTTCAACTTCTCAACCTTTTAAAACCTTGCTTGGGGATGATTAAGGCTCTTTAGACTTTACTACTCATTATTCTTACAAAGGTAAATCTCTTCTCTATGACTATAATACTTCCACTTTACACATGGACCCCCATACTTATGATTTACCTCCCCATTGTCATACAACTTCATCCCTTATTATTCAAAATACCACTACCCCCCCTTTAACTAGTGACCCACCCTCTTCAACATCTATCAATTGCTTGAACATTGAGTTGTCTTCTTTAAAATTCACTTCCTCCTATATTAGTGAATATAAGGTAGATCTTGAAACAATTTTAGCTGAGAAATTGCTTGAAATTGCTTGCTTTAACAAAGGAAAAGATTACAACATATAGAGGAGGTAAATTACTGTGGACATTTAAGATGTCTAACTACCTCAACTACTAACTACTGTAGAAACAGTATATTATTGACCATTAACAATAGAGAAATATTATTCTAACACCCTCCCTTAATGGTCAATCATATAACTAGCCTACAGAAAACAATTTGCAAGTCTTTTGGTCACAAATTCTTTAGAACACTCTGCTGCTGCTGAGACCCTCCCTGGATCTACAGAATGTTAATGACCAAGAGAAGCAAAAGACCGTCCAGAAAAGAACAGAGAAGGCTGCCCCTTCTTTAGAATGCTCTGCAACAAGAGACAAGAGCCAACCACTAACTCTGCCACTTGAGAGGAGTCTACCACCAACCCTCCCAGAATCTACAGAATTGCTAACCAGAAGTCATCACAAAACATCCAACCTGACGTTGGGTAACAGAGTTGTCCCTCCCTGAAACCAAAGACACACCGAGAACAGCTGCCACGATTTTGAGGATAAATCGGCAAACCGTCGAAACTTTTGCAAAGGAGCATGACGCCCGAGAACAGACTACAAGAAGCCAGTGGTATAGATGTTCGCCCCAGCAGCTCCAAGTGCGACCAATAAAGACTACAACCAACCACGATTTTTGAGGAAAAAATTGCCAAACCCAAGATTTCAAATCATCGTTTTTTTGAAAAAAACGATAAAAACCAAATATCAGAGAGCCCTCCCAAACGACAGAAACCCTGACTATGGTATACAGGAAAAACTCTTAATTTTTTAAGGAGAAAAGTATAAACCCTCTCGGAAATTTTTAAGGGAAAAAATTATGAAAACCCGTTCAAATTTTTTTAAGGAAAAAAATATTAAAACCCATACAGATTTTTTAAGGGAAAAAATATTAAAAACCCATACAGATTTTTTAAAGGGAAAAAATATTAAAAACCCAGAACATCAATTGTCGGCTAGAAAAATAGAGGGTTTGGAACCCTAGCCGCCAAAACAAATCTGCACAAAAACCGAGGCATGGAAAATGAAGCACCCAGAAAAATCGGAGACCAACCCATTTGAGCTCGCAAAAAACCCACAAGGAATCTGCAGTCGAAAAAAAAATTGCATTAAAACCGAGGGTCAAAACACTAGACGAACTGGTAGAAACCCTAGGTCACCATGAATAAACCAAAAAACTCCTAAAATTTCCTGAAATTGAAGTAGAAACCCTAGCCGTCACTAGAAAAAACAAAGGCATTTCTGAGGCACGAAAAATGCAGAGAAAAGCTTCAGAAATGGCGTCCAAACGCAGCCAGAAATTTCAAGAAAAACACCTTTCTTTGAGGGACAAATCTGTAGAGGAAAAAAGTGGGCAGGAGATTCGCGTGCTCAACAAAAGTCACACGGACTTAGCAGATCGTGCGGCTGAGAAAAACGCAGACAAATTCCTCCAAAAACTCACGTCCAACACAAACACGCACAGCCATGCACTGCAAAAAATCGCATTTACAAAAAAAGCGTCTAATGGAGCCTGGAAAAAAAAAACTTTCTTCAAGTCGCATGAAGAGAAGTTTGGGTCACACGAATAAACCCACACAAAACTCTGTGTCAAGAATTCGTCGATGGTTTTATCAGACAAAGAAAGTCACGTGAGACTAGAGGCCAAAGTTGAAAATGCGACCAGAGATGGATCCACGTTCAGAAGAAGAAAACACAAGTCCAAAAAAAAACGTTTTTGAGCCACGAAAATTCTTGCCGAAAACCCACTAAACTTCAAACAAAATCCGCCCAGAAGACAAGTCAAAACCCTTCACAGGTTTGAACACAAAAACCCATCTTTGCAAATTTGTACCAAAACAAAGAGCCCTCCAAAATCCTGCGCCCTCCTGTGAGGGAGACAAGCTCAGACCAACTCTGATACCATGAAACAATTTTAGCTAAGAAAATTGCTTGAAATTGCTTGCTTTAACAAAGGAAAATATTACAATATATAGAGGAGGTAAATTACTGTAGACATTTAAGATGTCTAACTACCTCAACTACTAACTACTGTAGAAACAGTATATTATTGACCATTAACAATAGAGAAATATTATTCTAACAGATCTCACAAATTTCAACATCCTTGCATCGCATGCTAACTAACATTCTCAAAACCACTACTCCAAACATCCCTCTTCAGCTTCTCATTCATCTTCACATAAAGTTGTTCATTCACATAATCATATTGTCTTAGAGCCTCCTTTCCCCTCTCCAAAACTTGAAAGAGTATATGGCAAAGGATTCAAGATCTTTGTAAACTCTAGATATAAAGGAAAAAGCCTTGGCCCCAATGAAGATGGCACCCCAATGAAGATGGCATTATTGAACAAATTCACCTTAAAACATATTTCTATAAAACCAGCATGGGTATTCTCCTATTAACTATTCTTCTATTCCTCATGTTCTCATCATCTCTATGATCTTTTCCACTCATCAAGCCATTCATACTAAGAATATACAACATTCAATAGTAGACTTCGTACATGGTATCCTTCACTTGTACACCTTAGAAAATAAAGAGTTTGTCAACATCTATCTTCTTTTGTACATTTATACACCATTTCCACTTTCCTTGCATACTATATACTTTTCCCTAGCTTCTTCCTATGAAATTTTTTATCTCATTTGCCATGATAAGTTCATTGATTGAGTCATGTTATTCTTGGATCTTCGAGCCCTCCATATGTCAATTGGCCATTACCAAATTTACTACCAGCTTTATTTACATTCATTATGCAATACAATATTTCCATGATAAGTCCATGCTAGTTCTTTCCTCTCTTATATTCCTAATATCTCATCTCTATAGTGATTATTAGGAGGCTTATAGGCAGATCACTCCTCTCTTCATCATCAAGTCTAGAGCCTTCAAAGAAATGCATCTTCTATCTACATGCTTAATAGTAAAAAGATGTTTGTACTTGCCAAATTCAGCTTTGGTGATAAGCCCTTGCATTGTCCTAGTCGCATGGGGTTAGGTTACAGGGATGACATCACTTCAAAAAAATGCATGCAAATCAAAGTCAAGCACTCCAAAGCTATATCCCAAGAAAACAAAGTCAAAGAAAATATAAGTCAACTCAAAATCAAAACAATGCATTTCCAAATCAATACACTCCACTTGATTAAGGAGTCCCATTTCTTCTATTCCCTTTCATATTGATCCAACCTATAGGCTATCCTTTGATCTAAGTCCAGGAATAAACTTTTGAGTTGACAATGTGTTCTTTTCCCTTTATTATAGCTAACATGGACTTAGAAATGGTTTTTCTTATCTAGCATTAATTTCATCCCTTCATCCCCTATTCCCTTACACACTTTCTTTCCTCATCTTCTTGAAACCCAAGATTACGCATTAACTAGCCCCTTGAATGATTCATGGCAAACCCTATGTCACTCGCTTGTCTTTTCACATCATACCCTACCTCCTATATTTTGCATTTCCCTATTTCCCCCATACTTACACTAAACATTTCTCCTATACACTTTCCCTTCATATATATGGCGTCTATATGATTCTTAAGTGAGACAAACTTCTTTACTATCTTGGTGCATAAGCTTAGGATAATGTTGTGTGATCCACTTAGGTAAATGGTGTGTGATCTACTTAGCTATGTTGTGAACCTTACTCCTACATATGAGCTTATTCCTCTTATCACTTATACATCATCTCTTTTTTCTTTCCACTCTTTTTTCTCCCCTTACCTTTATTTGAAACTTCAACTTCTTCCCATGCCATCACACCTAACATTACACTTACACCACCTTGGGTGTAAAGAACCGGACTAATTTTTTTTTGTTTTTTCCAATTACAATTACAATCAACACGCACCCGTTAAGGTTAGCTCTAAAACCAAAACGATGCGAAAGCAACTCTAACCAAGGATGTACACCAGAATCCCGATGTGGGCAAGTGTGAGCATATGGTCAGAGGATCTAATGCAGATGCAGAACTGGAAGGGAACTCTAACCAAGAATGCGTCTAGGGTAGACGAGCATATGGTCAGAGGATCTTGTGCAAGATGAGTTGAAGTAACTCTAACCAAGATGGCGCCGAGTGATGGCAAGCATATGGTCAGAGGGTCCCTAAAACTACTAACTGAAAGTAAATAGGCAACAAGCCAGCCTCTTCCACTTATTCAGCGGGAAGTACAATAAAGTAAGTGAAAGAGAGAAAGGAGAATTGCTGATAGTACTACTATTCAGCTTACAATATGATAGAATGTTTGCCAAAACCCCATATTAGAAGGTCCTCCAATGCTGCAAAACTAAATATGATTTCCTCAATGCTTAACAAGACTCTCAAGACTCAATCTCCTCATAACTTACATTTATTCAAGACTGATATGACAGACCAGCAACTGAAATGAAGTAATCAGCAACACTAGAAGTCACTAAAATACTCACAACTCACCCAATACTTGCCAGAATGACATGAGACTTGATGCAAACGAATGCTAGGATGATGACAATGAAGACTAGACTAAGAAACAGCTGACAAATTGAAGTATTTTTTTTCTAAACACTTGCCAGGCAGACCAGAATGGTACGGCCCAGAGAAGGGCAATTTTTGCAAGATAAAATCTAAGACAGCAAAATAAAATCTGAAACTTCTATGAAGGGGTCACCCCAGGCTGAGGAGAACAAAGGAAAAACACCCAGAACGATAATATTTTTTATTTCATGAGATATGAGCAATTCTTACAATCAGCTATGATATTCAGCAACTCCAAAATGTGTCTAAAATGCAAGGAAACTGAACTAATATGCTAGGAAACTCAAATGCAATGCTAAAACAACTCAACTACAATCTACTTCTCAACTAGTTGCTATCTTTCAAGCAAGAAGATGAGCCATTGCTAGGAGGTATGCTTTCCTCAAAGCGTGTGCCTGAAGACAATCCAGCAGCATAACGGTATGGTAGACAAAAGATGATCAAATGAAGAGTTGAGGCCTGCATATAAAGACTTGAGGAGAATCTTCTAGAAGCTTCAAGAAGGGCACCCAAATTCAAATTTGACTTCAACTCTTTTCCCTCCAAAGGTGGCGTCCTTTTCTCATAAGGCAATATTTCACTTTTATAAAAATTAATCTTTCTCTCAAGTAGGCGTCCCACTTCTCCAACCCTTAATTTGGCCTTAAAATATAAATTATCACCTGATGAAGCATTCACCCATAAAGTCCCCCTTTTTAAAACAACATAAAGTTATAATGCTAGGCCAAGGGGGTTATAATATCAAAATATAACATTATAATATGAAAATAACTTATCTCTCCAGAAAATGCATCCAAAGGCCAAAAACCAAATTACCAACTGAACTAGTTGAAGAAGAGAGCCAACCGCACTATAGCCAACAGGACCACTACCAGAAATAGAATTTACTAAAAATACTAAATTCATGAAGTTGCTCAGATCACCAAACGAGCTATACCACTGAGAAGCTCTCTGAAAACCCAGAAAGAATCCACAATCCAAACTTCAATCTTCAAACAACAACCTCCTAAAAAATAGGAAACCCTAATTTTTCCCTCCGAGTAGCCTACGGGTCTCCAGAATAGGCCAACGGTCAACTGAATCGATCACAATTGAGAAGGGGACATTACATTGGGGGACATTATCCTACATATTCCCCATGTCTTCATCTCTCCAATATATTTTCCACCCTTATCATCCCTTAGGGGCCATCTCTCTCCCCTTGGAGACATCTAACTTGATACTATAGTCATAATCATCTTATTACTCCACACTTACTTTTCTATGTCCTTGATCATTTGTCTATAACCCTATCCACCTATCATCCATGTTTCTTATGATCATTGTTCCTCTTTTCTCTACCATGGGGGCATCTTGTCTTTCATCGTTGTCTCTCATCCATTTGATGTATCCACTTATCATTGGGAGCATGAATTAAATGTTCCCCTTGTCCTCATTATTATGGTTTCCCTCTTATCACTTGGAGGCATAACCTAAATGTTCCCCTTGTGCTCTCTATCATCCTACCACTTGGAGGCATGACCTAAATGTTCCTCTCCTTCATCTTGTTTTCTCTCATCCTACCTTAAAAAATCCTTGGTAGTTTTTTCTTTCTCCCCAAAACCACTTTACCTTAAATCGATTAGAATTTTATCTTATCAATCTATCGCCTATCGATTTAAAGGGATAGCACATATCCTATATCCTTCTCTCTTTTACATTGTCATGATGATGACATATCCAATTACAACTTAGGCCTAACCTAGCCTTTTCTCCAATCAAGTGGTTACCACATATTTATTGACAACATAATCACTTTTACCTTTCTAGCTTGCCCAGCAATTTTTTGGGGAGCAACCTCAAAGCTAGTTTAACCATATTTCCTTGTGTTGATAGCCATCATTAGCATTTTGACCATTGGCTTGGCTTGGTCTTATTTCAAGTGGCAACCTTAAAGCCCTCATTGTCATAAGCATTATCCAATATCTAATATCCTGTTTCCAGTTTATAGTTTCTATTTTGCCTTTGCCAAGGTACCTCTTCGCAAATCTAGTTGCTCTCCTTTTCCTTTTTCCTTTGGATCCCCTTGCATTCATTTCCCCTATAAAATGGAGTGCCTAGTCATTTTCCAACAAAGTGCTTATGTTTAGGTATGTATTTTCCTTGTGTATTTATTTCCATTGTCCACCAATTCATGTTGTATGTTTCCATGGATTATTTCCATGCTTGGTATATTGTGATGTGCTTTCATTTCCATGCATTGTTTAGCACTATTTTTTGTACACGGTGTATGGTTACTACTCTTTTCAAATGCATTGTAGCACCACGTACTTGCGTGCTTGAACAAAGATCAAAGAACAAATCAAAAAGATTGGTATCTCTACTTTGGTTGTGTATCCACTATATTTCATGATTATATATATGTTTACTATACTCTTTACTTTAGCATGCTTCTTCCCTTTTAGTGTATCATCTACTTGCTAAAGTGGGGGAAAAATGTAATAATGTAATAACAAAAATTGCATACTGTAATGTTCCCGACCTCTGGGGCCAAGAATCGATGTTTTATAAACGATTGCCCTAGTTTGACAATGCTATTTGCCAAACTATTTTGACAAGGTTAGACTTAAAATGATTTGATCCCTGTGTTTGCAACTTAAGACCAAATATGCTCAGGAACAATGCAGATGTAGTTTTAGATATTAAACTGTTATATAACCTTGAAATTCTCTGTTATAAATTCAATGCATGGCAAATATATATATACATATATGATATGCTTTAGACATCAACAGTTGGGTTCACAACAAGAGCCAGAATTTCAGATTCGGGAAGAATAACAGGTTTTAGAATTTATCATTAGGGATTTATCTTTAGGGCAAGGATAATGATAATCAATTGGCTCAATGACATTCCCAGATGCAAACAACATAACACAGTTCAACGTAAGAACGAGACATTGTCTTTCGCACATAATCATTCACCTCAGAAGCACAGTGAAGTAGGCCAAACAAAGCATCTAAATAAAGATAGTAAACCCAAACATACCCGGCATTACACAGCGCCAATCATTCAGATACAGAGACATCAATAACTCCCGTGAAAAGATAAGCATAATCTGATACATTCGAATATCGACCTCCAAGCTTCCTCCGCTTAATTCCGGTATCAAATATTCTTTGTTTGTTTGTATTTGCACCTGGAACTTGAATGTGGCTCCACGTCAACTCCCCTGATAGCTATCGAGCATAGAAATGGGCGATGCATCCAATATTTGACTGGCCTGATATCTTCATTCTGAATAACACGTTTTCACTAACTTGCAAATGCCTTTTATGCCACAAATATTTACATTAGGTGTGTCCTCCGCCAATCTCCATAGACCATCGCTTGACATAGACAACTTATGCGATGGATATCGTCTACCAAAGTGACGCCTTCTGCCAGTGACCGGTTTGTATGAAGCAGAGTTTATGTTTGATGAACTGTCGGCAAATATACAACCTCGCGACAAGATACTTCAAGCGATGGCCAACAGGAAGTGTCGCCCTATGAATTGGGTCTCAGAAATGACGAAAATAGTGACGGAATACTTAATATTGGTGACGGCCTTAGTAATATTCAATACGATGGTTTAATAAGGCTCGATATTATTTCCAGTCGGCTCTATCTTCCAATGCCGGTGATAAGATGTTAATACCTGATGCCAAATGAACAACAATATCGTGCAATATTAAGGGTTCAGAACAAACAGGGAATTCATATACAAGCTTGCCGACTCCTTCAAATGACTTCATCCGAAATAATAATCTTCAATGCGCTGAAATAACTTCCAACAGAGCCATGGCTGGGTTTTCGTCCAGACATGACCAAAACTCTGAGAGATTTCGTTCTAGATTTCCCAATTCAAAACCAAACTTAATTCATTTTTCCGTGATGCCAAATGCTTCCCCAATTCTTAAGCCGTCACCTTTCAGTTTTATTAACTGAATTATTTTTAATTAATGACTTTATTAAAACATAATATTTATTAATGATTTAATAAAGTCACATTTTTATAATTAATTAATTAAATAATAAAAAGTCTTTAATTAAGACAATTTAATATTCAAATAATTAATCAAATCTCCTTTTTGGCCTTATTAAAATTCGGGGACATCACACATACCTTACGACTTTTATCATGTTTTACAATCATTTTAGATGTTCCCAAGTGTATATGTTTTTAGCCTTGTTCACACTTTGTCTAGTCTAGTGAATCTTTTAATTAGCCCTTCTTGTGAACACCTAACTTAGTCTTGTTGCTTTTTGTTTATCCCTATGTTCTTATGTGATCTCTTTTCCATGTAATATTTATCCCACCCACCTAGCATTTAAATTTTTAGTTTTCCATCATGTGTACTTAACCTACGCTTTTTCCCTATTTTCCTTATTCTTGCATTTTGAAGATTAATTGATTTAGAAACACTTCCAATAGCCTTAGATTATCCCTATTTATCTTCCCCGTGAATTCAATGGCCTTGGCATTGAATGCCACTAATGCCCTAATTATGACACCTACCCCCTTTGGGACTCCAGGTTTTGGTGAGTTTAGTCACCAAACTTCATACTAGGCTCATTACATACTATGTTTTTCATACCTCCAAAAACCTATACATGAATGAAATCTTGTGCTCTTGCTTTCATTTTGCTTCCAATTGTTCTTAAGAGATCTTCTAGGCTTAGAGAACCAATTTGGTGCTTGGAGTCTTTGAAACTTCTTCGTAGGTGCTTGTAATGAGCTGGACTAATTTGTTTTTTTTGTTTTTCCAATTACAATTACAATCAACACGCACCCGTTAAGGTTAGCTCTAAAACCAAAACGATGCGGAAAGCAACTCTAACCAAGGATGTACACCAGGATCCCGATGTTGGGCAAGGTGTGAGCATATGGTCAGAGGATCTGATGCAATGCAAAACTGGAAAGGAACTCTAACCAAGAATGCGTCTAGGATAGACGAGCATATGGTCAGAGGATCTTATGCATGTTGAGCCGAAAGTAACTCTAACCAGGATGGCGCCGAGAGATGGCAAGCATATGGTCAGAGGGTCCCTAAAAACTACTAACTGAAAGTAAATAGGCGGCAAGCCAGCCTCTTCCACTTATTCAGCGGGAAGTACAATGAGCAAAGAAGGAGATAAAGAGAATGCTAACAGTTCTACTGTTCAGCTTACAATGAAATAGAGAGTGTCTGCCAAGAACATAAGATTAAGAGTTAAATAATGCTGCAACAGTATAGTAGACTCCCCCTTGCTTGATAAGAATGCTTAGACCCAAAACTCCACTCAAAGGACCAACTTTATAATCTGACTTTTGACAGACCTGCGACTTAAAATGCATAACCAGCAACCCTAGAATCCACTAAAATGCACACAACTCACTCAAAACTCACCCAAAACACATATTACAAAATGCATAATGCTTCTAAGATATTGGCGCCCAAGAATGAACCATAAAACTGACCTAAAGACTCATATATATTTTTGCATGAAATTCCAAGCACCACTAGAAAGGTACGGCCCTCAAGGAGGGGCGATTTTGCTCCATAAAATCCAACACTTGAAAATAAAATCTGAAACTTGGCACTCAAGGTCGCCCCTAGCAAGAAATCAAATTAGTAAAACACCCAGAACAGAAATATTTTTATTTTTGAATCTATGAATGAAACTTACAATCAGCTATGATAATCAGCAACTCCAAAATATGACTAGAATGCAAGGAAACTAAACTAAGATGCTAGGAAACTCAAGTACAATGCTAGACAACTCAACTACAATCTACCTCTCAACTAGTTGCTATCTTTCAAGCAAGAAGCTGAGCCAAGCTAGGAGGTATGCTTTCCTCGAAGCAATTATGTCGCCATTTCGGCAGCATAACTTTACTGAAGATATGAGATGAGAAAATGAAGAGAAGGCGGCCTCTTTTTATAGACTTAGCAAAGCATCTCCAGAAGCTTCTAGAAAGTGCGCCCTTTTTCAATTTTGAATTGACTTCATTTTCCCTCCAAGAATGGTGTCCCTCTTCCCAAGGCAATATTTGATTTTTTTAATAAAATATAAAGCTCCATGAAGTTGACGTCCCCCTTAAGCATCACATATTTTTGGCCTTGGAAATATTTAATAACCTTCTGATGAGGCATTCACCCTTGAAGTCCCCCTTTTAAAACAACTTAAAATGATGAAGCTAGGCCAAGGGGTCAACATTAAAATATAACATTATTTAAATCAACTTATCTCTCCAAAAAATGCATCCAAAGGCCAAAAATCAAATTACCAACTAAACTGGTTGAAGAAGAGAGCCAACTACACTGAAATCAACAGGGCCACTGCCAGAAATAGAATTTACTAAAAATAGTAAATTCATGAAGTTGCTCGGATCACCATACAAGCAATACCACTGCGAAGCTCTCTGAAAACCCAAAAAGAATCCGCAGTCCAATCACCAAACTTCAAGCAACAACCTCCTCAAAAACAGGAAACCCTAATTTTCACCCTCCAAGTAGCCTACGGGTCTCCGGAATAGGCCAACGGTCAACTGAATTGATCACAATTGAGAAGGGGACATTACAGTGCTTCATGGTTCCCTCTTTCTTCTCATAGGTGTATTATTTCCTTTTCCCCCTTGTTGAATAGGTCTACTATAGTATTTCCTTCCATAGATCTCTCTAGTTTTTGTTTTCACCTTTCTTAAACTAAATACAACCTTCCAAACCAGTTTGAAGCCTCTCACTTTTGTTTTGATAAGAAAAACCTATTTCCCTCTCACGTTTTTTCACTTTGTTTTCCGCAACACTAATAGGCTTTTGATACTTAGAGTTCCAACTTCC
Organism: Sequoia sempervirens; assembly: GCA_007258455.2. Classification (NCBI taxonomy): domain Eukaryota; kingdom Viridiplantae; phylum Streptophyta; class Pinopsida; order Cupressales; family Cupressaceae; genus Sequoia; species Sequoia sempervirens. The sequence continues at coordinate 191,389 of VDFB02092181.1, read as the reverse complement.
TCATAATTTCAATGTATAGGTCTGCATACATTTGATTTTCAACTTACAACATGCCCTTTTGTTGGAAAAACCTACAAGGGGGTTAACTAAGGTAGGCTCCAATTTAACATTACCTTTTGCAAGTTTTCCCTAATCTGTAAGCATTTAGGAGCAAATACATGTAATGTGCATACAATAAAAAATGTTTGCAAACTATCACAGAAGTTCTCTAAAACTTTCAAGGTAATTGAAAATCATTACCACACACGCCCCCATTAGAACACCCCCCCAAGATGCCCCTTTGTTGGAGGTTGCTCCTAAGACCTCCAAACTTCTCCAAAAATTACACCTTTGCCATTCTAAGCATTTCAATTTGTTACATTTTTAGTTGTTATCATGTGTAGTTAGCTCAAATTTTCTATTTAGGGTTTGCCTTTCTAGTATACCGTGTGTGTTTTGATTACCTTGTTTGTGTTGTATCTATCTATTTGTACCACTTCAAGACAAATAACTAACATTTCTAGAACCAAGGGAACATCAATATTCTTTAGTTCCAAGTTGGGAGCATTCTAAGACAAAGCTACCAACACTCCAATTAGGACATCCTCACCCCTTTATTAGACCCTCTTGGAGCCTCCAAACTTCTAGGAACACTTTTGGCATCATTCTAAGCAATCCAATTTCACATACTTTCTATCTATCAAGTGCACAAGTTCCTGTTTTCATACTTGCAAGTTCAATTTCCTAGCATAGTTTCCTATTTAGGTTTCCAATTTATGTTTTCAATTTGTGTTGTCAATCTCAATTCTTGTATATTCTGATTAGTTAATATAGGGTTATAAAGGTTGTGATTCAACTTAAAGATTTGCGGCCACTTTATTCAAACATCCATTGACCACTTGGAGTGTTATATCAATCTATTCATTATGCTCTCTATTAATCAACGCTCAGTTCTGAATATTGCAAATCACTACCAAGAGTTCGATGCAAAATACTAGTCGACCAAGTTTCACACGCCCAATCTATATGATGTTGGTGGCCAAGATCATTCTTCTATTCCTTATCAATTCTAAAATACCGTATTTCCTCCATGGCGTCCATATTTGCATCCATTGTATATTGAAGGAATTCTGAAAATCTTCAAACTCTGAAATCAAACCAAATCCCTGAAATTTGTCTTTGAAAAGACTTCACAAATTTCATCAATGAAACACTATGTGAATTCTGAAGTAAATCCAGTCTGAATGGTATTGGTTTTTCGTCTGATCCACCATGAAACCCAAGGGTTTTCATCCTTAGGCTTCTTGAACCTATAGAACAAGCTCTCCAAATTCTCCTGATAATAATTTCCAAAAGATGATAATTAATTTAATATTTAATTAATTAAATTATTCACCCAATTTTTCCCACCTTAGCTTATGTGAATAAAATAAGCTAGTGGACTCTGTGGATGATCACTGGGAAAAAAGTGACATTACACAATGGCAACGGCCAGTTAACAATAAAATTTACAGAGCCAAGACTCAGTTGATCTCATTTTCAGGTCAGCAAATCTGAAAGTTCAATTGTTTAGTTGTTTATTGGCATTTCAGATTACCGTTTGATCTGATGTCCATTTGGAATTGCACAATGAAATAGCTTGGATTTCTCTTCCTACCTCAATAAGATGCAGATGGCAACACCCACCTGTGCCTTATCCTTTCCTGGGATCATAACATCAATGTTTTTGATAAACACCTGACTGACTTAAAGTGACCAAACAAGTCCCATTAGAATTTTTCCAACACAAACTGAGTAGGCCATGTTATAACTGATGAGAGTATCATATGGTAATGCTGAAGTGCATGGTCATCAGCATCTGATGGGTACTTCGGTGGTAATATGCCACCTTATCAGTGGAAGTTCTGCACGCATTGTTTTTCAATACATTTTATTTTCGAACTTTATATCAAGTCGCATGCCAGTACACAGAAAGCGACCTCAAAGATGATAATATAAGAACAGTCCCCATTAAAGATCTCAATGCGAGGCTGAGGCATTAATCAGTGTAAGATTAATCTTACAGCTCATTCTAATTGAAGATTCAAGCAAGAGTACTCAACAAAAGATAATTGCTTGGAAGATCCAAACACAGAGAGAAGACCCTGATATGTGGAAATGCAAAACACATATAAAGGCTATCAGCACTGCTCGGAAAAATCCACTCTACTGCAGACTTAAGCTTAATTCTTCCATGTGAAGAATAGCAATATATGATTCTGGAAACATATGAAACAAGATAAGTCGCAACTGCACAGAGATGCTTAATCCTGAACTGGGTACGCTGACAAAATGATCGTGTACAAACCTGGATAGCAATGTATGAACCTGAACACCTATCAAGTAAACCAAGAAATAAGCTCGACAGTCAGATTAACAAGCACGCCTTTTGTAACGTACGGACAAAAGATATAGAAGCATTGATAAATAACATAACACCCAAAAAGGGAAACAGGAGTGATAACTCTGATAGCATCATTGTATATATGGTAAGATCAGCATTTTTCATATAACGTTATATGATTTTTCATGTTATGGAGGTCAATCTGAATCATGATCAGCCAACAGATGTTATAATATCAATCAGCAAACACTTTTTTTCCCTGAATTAGTTCTGATGACAAAATATCAGGTACAAACCTGAATAGCAAGGAATGGATCTGAAAACCTACTATCAAGTAAATCAAGCAATAAGCTTGAGAATCAGATTAACAAGGATGCCTTCTGGATTCCCTAAACTAAAGATAGAGTGGCATGGATAAAAATTTAAACACCCACTAACGGTAACAAGAGTGTTAACACTGATAACACTATTATCACACAGGTTTTGCCGAAAACTAAAACTGTTATATTGAGATATTATAGCATTTATTCTGTATTGGCAATGTAAATGACAGTTTTTTTTGAGATAGAATATAACTGATTGTAAAAGCGAGTGCATTGCAAAAAGCATGGTCAAGTATGTGGGAATTTCGCTTGCCTGGTGGAAACTGCTCTAAAATGCTGAATGCAGTGACTGCACTTCAATTCACTTCACAGATCCCACTACGAAGAACCTATCCCAAGTGCATCTAACAAATAAAAATCGCGATCTGAACTAAAAGAATCTTTACTATTTTACAGTGATTAAATAATCAAAAATCCCATTTAACTAGGTAATCACGCCTGAAATGAAAAGGATGAGGATACGTGCAAAAACAAATGGTAAAAGAATGAATGCTAGGGAAAGTCACACGTTTACTAAGTAGGGGTCTTGGAGATTTTTCCTTCGTGTTGTTGCATTTCTTGTTATGACTAGGTAGCAATCGCACTTTAATGTGTAATGAAAAATATTGGTCGGAAAAAATTATATTATGTGAAAGAGTTCAACTTACATGGGAATAGGATGAAAAAGTTTATTTGAGGGCAATTAAGGGAAGGGTAAAATTTTAGTTGTATAGTTGAAGAGAAGTTCTCATCACCTTAGATGTGAAATGGATAGATGGACGGTCCTCAAGAAAGATTGAAAAGAAAGACCTTACATTTTTTGCAACAAAGGGATGGTTGAAACTAAATGGCAATTCATCATAGAGTGTGCAACGTATAAGGATATTTGTATTCAATTTGAAAACAATATGAAGGTGGGTAGTATGAATGAGTTATTTGAGGAGGCAAGGCTTCACAAAACAGTGGGTTTCTTGGTCAAGATTCTTAATAGAAGAGCCGACATTGAAAGGAAATTGAAAATGTGTTAATTTTGTGTCTCTTGGTCCCTTAGACTACTTGGACTCATGGATGTCAATAAAATTTATTCATTCATTCATTTTGGTGTTCTTTTTTATTGTGTTAATTATGAATGTTCTATTATAACAACACATGATTTTTTTGAGGTAATTGTTTTGTGTTCATAGCTCTTACATGTATGTGAAAGTGATGTGATGTTTAGATGTTGTGACATAATGCTTAGACATTATGGTTAACATAGTGATTGCTTAGATAAGTTAGAGACATAGTGGACATCTTCCTTTCATTTGTCACTTATGTGAGACTCATATCTACCTATATTATAATGTTTCTTGAACAACTCTTTAACATTTCTGCCCTTATCCTTCTCAAGATAGGAAACATTTGAGGGACCAAAACCATCAAGTAGAGGGATAATTAAGGTGCTTCTGCATTTTTGCATTTATCTCACCTTTTCCAAGTCAACCTAATAATCTCACTTTTCTCAAGTCTTTTTTTTGTCGAGAAAAGCAAGAATTCTAGTTGTAATGAGAGCTTGAAGCAAATGATTTAAAAAAGAATTTCAGATATCCACTCGTCTAAAACTAAGGTAAACATGATAATATTATTTGGGAAATATTTTTTTTGTTAGCATACTCTGATACTAGTGAATTTCGTCATACTTTAATTTTGGTAAAATAAGAGAATTAGACAAGAACTTGTGGGACATAAAGCAAATATTATGGGAGGGTGAAGCTATAATTAATTAATGCAATCTTCACGACGGTGTAGCTTGCCCTCCATTTCTTGAGATTCAAACTCCTTATTTGTAATTAATAGACAAACAAATTATAGAAGTAAAGTCATGCCCAATTAGAATGTGATTTTCCCTTTCCTAAAATGGATGATTTTGTATTGATTTAGCATCAATCTCCTCAAAATACCCATTATTTTTTAGGTTTTTATAAATATTTCATTACTAAAGTTGCTCAAATGTGTGTATGAAAATAATACCCAATATGTGCCTTCCGATATTCTATTATTTTCTTAATCAAATAGTCAATATAGCTAGATACAAGCACATATTATTATTCCCTTAAAATGGAAACAAACATAATTAATTTTCCACCGTCAACCCTTTGAGGAAAATAATGCAACTTTCAAATCTAAGTAAATTTTAAGAACATAATGGCATGTAAATTAACACTTTAAAAACATGAAAGAAGAAGAAAATAGACAAAAGAGAAGACGTCAATATATGTGGGGAAAACCCTTTGGATAAACAAATCCATACTCCAAAGCATCAAATCAATATATTAATATACAACAATAAACATGTTGCAATACACTTATAATCTCAAAGCCTTAACATGGAAATTTACATCTTACTCTTCTAGAGGAAAACTTATAGCATGACCCTACATAAAAAAACTCCTCTATACTTCCATCTCAAGCCCTTAATGTATAGACTTATGGAGAGCCTCAAAATACCACCAAAAGGCATTACCATGGGTCCAAATAAAGTCTAAAATTACCATGGTAAGAATTCTCACAACCCACACCTAAATTTGACTCGTTATTTGCCATTTACTTCCTTTAGAAAGGTGCTCTATGATGCATTATAAGTGGATCAAGATTCTTGGTCCACTTTGTAACTCATAGAATATATGATTCATGCTCTTAGGTATGTCAGAGAATCTAGCATAAAGTAACCCCCACATCTTCCAATGTCATAATGACATTACATGCTCTTACAACTTCTTGCACATACCACAAGATGTCAACGCATGGCAAGAAATGCCACCTCAAAAATTCAACAACCTAAATCATGTTGGATTATAAATATTAAATAAAATAAAATAAAGTAATATTTGATATTATTTTGAAAAATGCTAAATAATAAATAAACAATTTCAAGTACTTGCAAAGGTTGAGACACCTTAATTTTCAATAATTTGAATGATTCAATGTTAAGAAAATTCATGGAGTTATGTTCACATTTTCAAAATTTTGGGATTCATGCTTGTTTGGAGTTGATGAAATTAACATTCACCATAAAATTGGATAAAGATATTATTGGAAAACTAATTTTCCATAATGTCAATTTTTGTTTTTTTTATGGTTATGGCATGACGTGTTGTGAATACAACTCCTAATCTTGTTTGCATCATGTGATCATTGCTTAAAGAAGATATGGAGCTTGTCAAGGATAGTCACACATACTTGTGTGCTAAATTTGAATGTCTAGTTTGTCATGGCAATCTACATAAGTTTGTTAAGGCAAACACTTTTTGATAACTAAAAGCTCTCATATATGTAAAGGTGATATCTTGTTTAGATGTTGTTGTCATGCAATGGTTATACATTGTGGTTAATGTATTGATGGATTAGATAATTTGGAGACATGGTGAACTTTCATTCCTCAATGGCATGTGTAGTGAATGAAAAATGTGATCTATAAAAATTATATATAATGTTTGAGACCAATTATCCACTCAAGAAATTGGGATGAATTGATAGTTCTACAAACTATTTCAATTATCCTCTTTATAGAAATTATAACTAGAAATGGGAAATACAACTAAGCTATTAAAAAGTCAAATGTCCAATTACAATATATTGGAGAAAATAAATGTCTGCACAAAAATCATTTCAACTTAATTTAAATAGAAATGAAATGTATAGTTCTTGAAGATTATTTTGTAGCTCAGAGAGAGTCGGGCTCAGATACCAGTGCTTAGTGTGGACGTCCTCACTGTGCACTATCATCAAGAACAAAGACAACATGAAAATTAAAAAATGCATAGAGTATTATCCTACACACATAGTAACAAGAATATTGAATTTAAAACATTAGATAAATGATTATAAATTAAAAATGATAACAGTTTAACTACTAAAATAAAAAAATAAATGTTTGGAAAGAATAAACCAATTTTTTGCTTCTTCTTCTTCAATGGAGAACTTATACACACACAAGAAAAGAGAAAAAGATGTTTTGGTTTGGATGTTTAGGGGCTTGCCTATCAAACCCCTATTTCAATATATCTACCTCCACAAAAAGTAATATTTTCATATATATTGAAAAAGATGTAAATAATGCAATGAAACTTGCTATGACAAAGATACAAATGGATTAATAACAAGATATTAACACCTAGTGCATTTAAGCGTTAATATAAAAGAATATGTAGAATGATATCAAAGAATAAAATCACCTTGAAGCTTCAAAGAATCATCAAAGGTGACTCGTTACTTCAAGAATATTACAGAGAACAAGAGATAGTGTCATGCATTGTGAATAGCTTGCTATGCTTCCAATGGTGGACAAGAGTATTACTGCTTCAAAAAAAAAAATTCATAAGAGTATGCATGAGAATGAGAGAGATAAATTTAAAATCTAAAAATACCTCCTTTCCAAAGTGATTTGGGTTGATTTTGTTCAACTCGATTGCATGCAAAGCCAACGATGTGAGATTTGTAGGAAGGTAATGCTCCAACAACCATTGGAATCACAAATTTTCATAGAACACTAGAATGTTGCATAGACATCTTTGAAAAATGCTCCTATCCAAAATAATTTGGACACACAAGACTAGGAACAACATGGAATTAACATAAATGCATAATCCAAGTGCTAATATTTTGAAATTAAACAATTTGTATCAAAAGGCTAAAGAGAGGGTATTGTGCAATGTGAAATTGCAAGGGCGTGCAATTTACAACACTACAATGTGATACTCAAATCTATATTTATTATAATATTTATTGAACACCTCTATATGTGCGTCCTTATCCTTCTTAAGATAGAAAACATCTAACTTATGTAACCTAAAGAGGGAAAAAATTGAAGATATGTGTTTATATTCTTCAATGTTGTAGTTATGTCATGATGTAAAAAGGATAAGAAGAGGTTTAGAATTTATATAATGGATTATAAATAAGTGTGGTGAATCGAAGGACAATTAAACTAAAACACATATATATACATTCACCACATTCACATATCATATAGTATAAACCATCATATATTCAATATAACCCCTTAGCAATCTTCCATTACATGTACATATATCTCTCATATAATAGTTTTCTCATACATCTTGTGTTCTCTCTCAACTATCTTATCTCATGTCTCTTTCTTATATTTATTCTTCTCATATCTATTTTTGTCTATATTGTATCTCCTATTACCTTTCTTGTTGAAAATGGAGGTAATTATGTAGCTTAATACTTTGTAAAACTATGAGATTGTAGATCTAATTAAGTGTTCTTTGTTACAATTTCTTTGTGGATGATTATATGTTTATATTCATTTTACCAATTGTAGAAGTAGACAGAAGATTGTAGAAGAATAAGACCAGAAGATAGAAGTGACACAGCATATACATGGAGAAACCCCTTCGGGAAAAAACTCCACCACTAGAATCAATAGTGCTTGTATTATTTAACCTTAGAACAAGATTACAATAACACTGTATCAATCCTTGATTGAGATGCTTCTTTTTCCTTCAACAATTCTTCTTCACAACCTACAATAAACTCTGATTAAAACTCTCTTCAACTTGCTACAATTAATAGAGAATAATGAGCCTTGAAAACTCCAAAGAGTTGTCAATTACAAAGCACAAAGCTTCTCTCAAAAACCTACACCTATTTTGTGCAAGTAGAGTTTCAACATGTAAGATGAAGTCAAATCCAATATCTCCTCAATTTAGGTGCCCCAAACTGAACTCCTAACTAATCTTTGGTCAAGAAAATATCTTCCAAGCTTCTCCTCAAAGTTGGCACACAAGAATGGGCCCACTTAACTCAGCCTTGTAAATATCTTCTCATGCAAAAGGTGTTAACTCCAAGATCTTAACTTGGGCACTCAAGGTGGGTCCAAGTCAATATTTGTTAACTGAAACATATCTCTCCATCAATTCATACAAACATGATGCATGATTGATCATCCCCACTTAACTGAATGTATCACCTATTATCTGTCATGCAACTGAAGTCATTAGTCATGCATTCCAAGTCAACTGAAATAAACTAACATGCAACTCAAACTAACTACATGCAACTGAAGATAACTGAACCATAACTGAACTGAACTGAACTGCTACTAAACTGAACTAAACTCCACTCATGTAAATGTCAATTCCTAACTTCTAGGATCTTTACATGCATTATTGAAGTGTTATCTTTCTCCAAACAGTTAACTAAACTCAAGGTGGGTTCCACCTTCCATGTGGGCGCCCCATGTGCTCCTATTTTGTAGGAGCTCTTTTTGGGTGTCCCCACATGTTCCTATCATTTAGAAATAATTACAAATGTCAATTTACATGTTCATTTCATTCAAATTTAATCTCTTTCTAATCCTAGTGTTGGGGAACACTTTCCAAGGACTTAGGAGATACATGAAATATGTTTAGGATTGCAATTAAATGGCATCCTATTCCCAACATTCTCCCACCTGGCATTATACATTGCAATTATTCTAAACAAGGAATCATTATTATAAATCAAGTATAGGTATCAAGGCCAATGGCCTTCCTGCACCAAGAGAACTTATCTGTAGGAATTGGTTTCGTAAGATAATCTACAACATTGATCAAAGTGTTAACTTTCTCAATCAATACCTTCCCACTCTCAACCATTTCTCGCACAAAGTGATATTGAACATCAACATGCTTAGTATGAGCATGATACATAGTATTTTTTGCTAAACAAATAGCACTCTGACTATCGCATTCAAGTTTAATTTTCTTGCAATTAAAACCAATACCTTTCCCAAGTCTCTATAACCAAATTGCCTCTTTAGAGGCATGTGTATCAGCCATATACTTTGCTTCTATGGTGGACAAAGCAACCATGGGCTTCCTTTTACTCATCCAACTAACTCAACTCCAAACAAAGTAAACACATAGCCACTTGTCGACCTCCGACTGTCCAGGTCTCCTGCCCAATAGGAATCAACAAAACCCTGTATGTCCAATGATCTATGCATAATATCAATATCATTAGCACCACGATAAACCAAACAGTAATCAGAAGTACCTCATAAATATCTAAACACCCTCTTAACATAAGTCTAATGTTCTTTACCAAGGTTAAACATAAACCTACTTTGAACTCCCACTGCTTGGGCTATATCTGGTCTCGTACAGACCATTGCATACATTAAACTACCAACTGCATTAGCATATGGAATTTCAGACATTTCCTCATAATCAAAATCAGATTTAGGACTCATGTCTAAACTTAACTTTGTTCCAACTGGTAAAGGAATATTAATTGGTTTACTCTCCTGCATGTTAAACTATTTCAAAATAGTATCAACATAGTTGCTTTGACTTAATAAAAGTTTTTTGTTACCTCTATCTCTGCTAATCTCCATACCAAGGATATATTTTTCAGCCCCTAGATCTTTCATCTCAAATGTGCTCAAGAGTTGTGCTTTCAATTCCTTGATCATTACCTTGTTGCTACCAATAAACAACATGTCATCAACATACAAGATAATAATTAAAAGTTGATCATCAATAACTTTTATGTAAACACAATGATCTTCCTCACTCCTAACATAACCAATTTTCAATGCAAAAGCATCAAACTTCTGGTACCACATTTCGGGTGACTGTTTCAATCCATATAAAGATCTCTTTAACCCGCAAACCAATTCTTCTTTTCCTTTTACAACAAAACCATTAGGTTGCCTCATATAAATCTCATCATCAAGATACCCATGCAACAAAATAGTTTTCACATCCATTTTCTCTATCTCAAAATCATAAGTAGCAGCAATAGATAAAAATAATCTAATAGAAGTTAATTTAGCAATAGGAGAGAATATTTCATTAAAGTCAACTCCCTCTCTCTGGGAGTAGCCCTTGGCTACTAATCTAGCCTTGTACCTTTCGAGATTACCATCTGCTCTAATTTTCTTTTTAAAGATCCATTTACAACCAATGGCCTTTCTTCCTTTTCGAAAACTATGAAGATCCCATGTGTCACAAGTATCCAAGGATTCCATTTCCTCATGCATAGCATGTGACCAAAGCTTGTTCTCATATGAAGACACAACTTCCTTGTAAAATCTAGGTTCATCATTAGTACTCATAAAAGCAAATATGCAATGGAAATCAAGTGGGCTATACCTATCAATAGGATTTTGTTGTCTTGTGGATCTTCTCAAAGGAGTTTCTTCTTGTTCATCAATATGCTCATCATGAGCATCTATCTCAGAAGAACTCTGTGAATTCTCCTCATGCAATCCATCAAATTGTTCTTCAACATGTGCATCTTCATGCTTCTTAGTATTTATCTGAAAATGCACTAATCAAGAAATATCCTTCTCCTTTAGTTTTTCTTCTCCTAGATAAGCTCCAAATTCAATAAAAATTACATCTCTAGATAAAGTAATTTTTTGGGTTAGAGGATTCCAAAGCTTGTAAACTTTTACATTTTTAACATAACCTATGAATATGCATTTTTGTTCTTCTGGATCCAACTTAGATCACTTTTCTTTATGCACATGAACAAAAGCCTCACAACCAAATATCCTTAAATGTGCAACACTAGGTTTCCTACCTAACCACATTTCATAAGGGATTTTATCTTCAATAGATGAACTAGGGGATATATTGATTAAATAACAAGAAGTACTTACAGCCTCGGCCCAAAGGCACCGATCTAGCTTAGCACTACTTAACATACTCCTAGCTCTTTCCATTAAGGTTTGGTTCATCCTTTCTGCTACTCCATTTTGTTGAGGTGTATATGGAGTAGTTTTCTTCCTCACAATTCTTGCATGCTTACAATAATCATCAAATTCCTTGGAACATTATTCACCACCATTATTTGATCTCAACACTTTTATCTTATTATTTGATTGTTTCACAACCAAAGCCTTAAATTCTTTAAACTTATTAAACACATTAGATTTTTTATGCATAAAATAGATCCAAGTGTATCTTGAGACATCATCAATAAATGTGGCATAATATCTAGATTTTCCAATAGAGTCAATATCCACAAGGGCCCATTACATTTGAATGAATAATATCTAATAATCATTTAGCTTTATTTGTTCCACTAGGAAATGAAGATCTATATTGCTTTCCAAACACACAATCCTCACAAAAATCATTTTTTCCAATTGTATAATTAGGAATACTGTCAACCAATTTCTTATTAAGAATGGTCCTAAGACCTTTTTCACCAATGTGACCCAATCTATGGTGCCACAACATACATGTATTTTCAGTTTCAGTTACATTGGCTAATTTATTCAAATTTGAGGTAATAAGCTTAAACAAAGTCTCAATTTGAGATCCTTTAGCAACCACCATATTCCCTTTCACCAATCTGCAACCACCTTTGTCAAATTTCACATGCATTCTAGAATCATTGAACTTAGATAAAAAAAGTAGATTTCTAGCAAGTCCTGGAATATGTAAAACATCATTAAGGGTCTTAACCCTACCATCACTAAAACACAGCTTTACCTCTCCTTTTCGCACAACCTTTGTTGTGCTATTATCTCCAAATAATACATTTCATCCATCATATGCAGTATACTTAGTGAACCACTCCTTGTTAGGAGTCATATGATAGGAGCAACCTGAATCAATAAGCCAAGAGTTATCACAAATAGTATTAGTTGAAATGACCAATGCATCATTACTGTCATCCGAGGATTTCTCTGTAGAAGCATTAAAACTCTTTTTCTTATTCTTACAATCCTTCTTTACATGTTTAGGTTTCCCACAATTCCAACACTTTACCTTACTCTTACCAGGTGTTTTAAACCGTCCTTTGGACTTACCCTTTCCTTTCTTGTCTCCCTTAGGTTCCCTTTCCTTAGGCCTACCTTTTACAAATGAGGCATCTTGGGATCCCATTTTATACTTCCTCCTCATCTCCTCTTATAGGAGAGTAGGAATTATATTGTCCATCTTAGGATCTGCACCACTACCACTGATAGCAACAATTAGATTTTCCCAAGACTCTGGTAAAGAACAAAGTAACAAAATGCATTTATCTTCATCTTCTAGCTTTACATCTATAGATGCTAACTGACTTAGAATCAAATTAAAAACATTTAAATGATGTGCAACAGAATCATCTTTCATCTTTAAAGAATACAACTATCTTTTTAGATACAACTTATTAGTAAGAATTTTGGTTTCAGAGATATCACCTATCCTCTTCCACAGTTTATATGCGGTAGTTTCATCTAAAACATTCAAGAGAACAACATTAGCAAGACATAATCTTATGGTCCCTCTTGCCTTCTTATCAAGCTTAGCCCAATCCTCATCTAACATCATTGTAGGTGACTTTGTCTCATTACAAACAACTAACCATTGATCTCTCTCTTCAAGGAGATCCTCCATTTTTAGTTTCCACATCTCATAACTAGATCCATTGAATCTTTGAATATCTAAACGAGAATTAGAACTCATTGTAACACACTTCTTTTACAAATCAGCAATAACACAATAGTATAAGCTCCCACTACATCCAAAAACCTTCAAACTTTTAAGAGAAAGGCATCTCAAACTCTACCCAACCTCTAGCTCTGATACCAAATGTTGAAAATGGAGGTAATTATGTAGCTTAATACTTTGTAAAACTATGAGATTGTAGATCTAATTAAGTGTTCTTTGTTACAATTTCTTTGTGGATGATTATATGTTTATATTCATTTTACCAATTGTAGAAGTAGACAGAAGATTGTAGAAGAATAAGACCAGAAGATAGAAGTGACACAGCATATACATGGAGAAACCCCTTCGGAAAAAAACTCCACCACTAGAATCAATAGTGCTTGTATTATTTAACCTTAGAACAAGATTACAATAACACTGTATCAATCCTTGATTGAGATGCTTCTTTTTCCTTCAACAATTCTTCTTCACAGCCTACAATAAACTTTGATTAAAACTCTCTTCAACTTGCTGCAATTAATAGAGAATAATGAGCCTTGAAAACTCCAAAGAGTTGTCAATTACAAAGCACAAAGCTTCTCTCAAAAACCTACACCTATTTTGTGCAAGTAGAGTTTCAACATGTAACATTAAGTCAAATCCAATATCTCCTCAATTTAGGGGCCCCAAACTAAACTCCTAATTGATCGTTGGTAAAAAAAATATCTTCCAAGCTTCTCCTCAAAGTTGGATCCAAAGAATGGGCCCACTTAACTCAGCCTTGTAAATATCCGCTCATGCAAAAGGTGTTAACTCCAAGATCTCAACTTGGGCGCCCAAGGTGGGTCCAAGTCAATCTTTGTTAACTGAAACATATCTCTCCATCAATTCATACAAACATGATGCATGATTGATCATCCCCACTTAACTGAATGTATCACTTGTTATCTATCATGTAACTAAAGTCATTAGTCATACATTCCAAGTCAACTAAATTCAACTAACATGCAACTCAAACTAACTACATGCAACTGAAGATAACTGAATCATAACTAAACTGAAGTAAACTAAACTGATACTGAACTGAACTCCACTCATGTAAATGTCAATTCCTAACTTCTTGGATCTTTACATGCATTACTGAAGTGTTATATTTCTCTAAACAGTTAACTGAACTCAAGGTGGGTTTGACCTTCCATGTGGGCACCCCATGTGCTCCTATTTTGTAGGATCTCTTCTTGGGAATCCCCACATGTTCCCATCATTTAGAAATAATTACAAATGTCAATTTACATGTTAATTTCTTTTGAATTTAATCTCTTTCTAATCCTAGTGTTTGGGAACACTTTCCAAGGACTTAGGAGATACATGAAATATGTTTAGGATTGCAATTAAATGGCATCCTATTCCCAACATTTCTTTCATATGTACAATGCATCTTTATACATTGTTTCATATAGGGACATGTCCTTTTTCCTAGTTATGACTTAAGATTTATTGTAAATCAACTATAAGTGTCACATTTGACTTGCAATGGCTTAGTCAATGGTAATCCTACTTAGGGTGTGTTCTTTTATTTGCCAACCTTTGGTGCCCTTCCATTTTTTTAACCATTACCCTACATTAGGTTTCCCTTTCAATTTTTTAACCTAATGGGAGTGGCACTCCTACCAACATCATCCTCTAGCTAAACCCATGTCTTGGATTCAAGATATGTTGGTTCAATTTGTTGTTCTCTAATATATTAGTATGAAAAAAAAATAAAAAAAATTCCACCTAATTTTTAAAAGTAGTACAAAATGAATTTTGTCCCACTCCTTATGGCAAGATATTCTTATATATTCCCCTTACTTGGACATAAGTGTCAACCCATTAGGGATTGGAATGTTGAAATAAGTGTATCTACCCATTTATCTAGTAAGTATGATCTCCTCTTTAGTAATTGAAACAAAGAAAATATGTAAGTATGTAGGTGTGTATGGTAGGTATGAAATGAGGGTTTCAATGATGGAATGACCTAAAGGTTTAAACACACCTACACTTTCCCTAGTTTCATTAGAAAAAAAGATCTCCCAAGGATAGGATTGACTTTCAACCTTGAGGTGAGTCAACCTTATTAGGAAGATCTAATGTTTTCTTATGACATAAATGACTGATTGACACTTTTGGGAGATAATTTTAAATGCATTAACAAAATAAATTGCATGACCTAACACTTGAAATGTAAAATATTATGATAACATAAATGGAAACACTAATTTGCAGGAAGATCTAAGAAGGGCAAGATGGTGTGCACTTGGCAAAAAAAAGTGGGTTTTGAGCTCTATAACTTGGGACTGGTTTTCCCTAGGGTGAATGGGTCCTAGTGCAGGGGTCCAAAATCTGATTTTGCAATCCTCAGATCTTAGATCCAAGCTTCTGATTTCTCTAATTTTGACTATTAGAAATCCAAAAATAAAATTTGTAGGTGAGTTTTCATGGCTTGACAACTTTGACAACTTTGCAAAATTGCTCCTTTGATCAATCTTCAATCCTTCTTCACCTATAAATCTGCACATGCAAAGAGAGAAGAAAAATGTTTGTTTTTGGGTGAATGGGGGTTTTCCTTAGTCAAACCCAATGTTGGTAATTAAACCTTCATAATGATATGATGATAAATAGAAGGAATTTTTGAATGAACAAAGCTTTGTCACAACTCACCAAACCCTTAATGGCTTCCCTTAGAGGACTGAAGTCTAACACATATCTCTAAGGTATGGATCTTGCATGAATTAGCTTGATTGCTTGCTTGATTTGATGATTGAATGCTTGCTTGAATGCTTGAAACCTACATCATAATGTTAGAGCCTCCAAAACATGATATGAACACACATGAAATTTGACATGATGATATGATCTTGATTGTTGTTGTAGATGATTGATAATATTGCTCTTCAATGCTCTTGACAACAATATTTGCTCTTGTAAAATTTTCTTAATTCTAGATGATTTGAATTGATAAAATTTTATAGGTGTTTATCTAATTTCCCAAAAATTAGATTCCACAAGCCGACATTTGAAACTTGAATTTGAATCATTAAAATTCTGCCAAAAACTTAATAAAAATTGGGTCCTGGCACTTAAAGGAGACCTAAGACCTAATTCCAGGACACACAATTTCCAAGATGTTTAAATTAATGTTGACAATTGTTTAATACGAGTTTCCCTTTCGGAAAATAAGAATAATAAGGCTTTGGAATGCATAATTTGGTCAATTAGAGGCTTAATTAATTCTAATTAATTAAGGGGGTGCAAACATAGTGTGAAATTATAAAGGTATACAATTTTCTACACTACATTTAGCCCCCACTTTAGTGAGAGTATGAGCCCATGCTCGAACTCACACTACAGTAGACAAATAAGTCAAGAGAGGTCTAATTATACAATTATTGGAAAGATGAAATGACAAGGATCAAGTAGGATGATTAATCCCCCAAGATCTAAGATCCTATGGATAACCAACAAAGGCACACGAAGACACATGCATGTAGCAGTGACACAAGATACACAATCATACAATGTCAAAATTAATGCAAAGAGAAGAGGGATAGAGAAGGGATGGATCAAGCTTTGAATGTTTGTCCAAAAGGTATGGATCAAGCCTAAGTTGTTTGTCCAAAAATACGCTCACAAGGGCTAGTATAGTCCGATATACACTAGTGGGCCCCAAGGCAATAGGGTGAGAACCACACACTAGATCTACAAGGTGTGAACTCACAGAAAGGTGGCAGATGGGCAAGTCATGCCAGGTCTATAGGCTCCCATATGTCAACCATACCAAAATTTATACTCCTTGATAACTTTGATAAGGTGCCATACAAGATGGTCATAGGTTTCACAAGGCTAGCAAGCTGCATTATGCTAGACACTTATGACAAGGCACCACTGGAAAGCAAGTTATGTTATGCTTGGTGGCAAGGAATTAGTTTAGGATAGTCAAAGGGGTTTTGCTTAGTTCATGAAAGGTCTCAATTTAGGGAATGTCACACTTGATATCACCACCAAGAGAGGATTAGTCGAGGGATAAAATATTTGCACCTTAAGGAATGCAAACCATAGCATTAACACTGGGAGGAATTCCATATGTAAAGAAAGATCACCCTCTTGAAGGACATAAAACTCAATGTCACCAAAAAGATGGCACATCACGTGAAATAAGAAGACCACACTTTGAATAATGTCATTTCATTATGTAAGCAATGAGCGGGAGGATTAACGCCACCCACTTTAAAGAAATTGCTAAACACCATGTGAGCAATTACTTTAAAGTAGAAGATGATAAAGGCCAATACATGAGAGATTATTTGGAAATCCCTATGCCAAACATATGTTTCCAAATGAATCTATGTCATGGAAAGGAGGTTTCCCCCCATATGCAATCCTAGGATAACACATAAGGGATCTGTGGATTTGGGTTCAACGTATGTCTTTGCTACAGTGTTATAATAGAGCTCGAAACCATCATCATTCTCCAAATACTTGTAGAACAACGAACACAGAGGAGGACTGACACATAGAGAGTGAAAACAAAGGAGAACCTTTTGGATCAACATGGAAGAGACCTAAATATCTCAACACATTGCATCGTCCTCAAAAGGAAAACATAAGACAAGTGAAGAGACAATGGTTGACATATAAATGAATGTAGATACAAATAGAAGAATGTCACAATAGATTCACCTCCTTTGTATCCTTGCACCAATAGAGTGACAAGGGTCATTCAAAGTAGGCTTACAAACATAAAGACACGTCAAGTGACATGATATGGGGGATCATATTATGCACATGAAATCACACAAAGAACGTAGAAAGAACAAAGCTAGTATGACACATGTGAGCCAACCTAAAGCAAGTAGTCTATATCCCAATCATGTTCATCATATATGAAAGGTGGATAACTAGCCAAATGGGTAACAACAAGTGTCGTACTAGGAAAATCACTAGGTTCAACATGTGGTGAGTCACTCTTGTTAAGAGGATCATCATGGTTGTTGTCATCTAAGCTCATGGAAGAGGAAATAACAAATTCAGCTCATTATACACTTCCTCATCAATCTTGACAATCTTGTCATCATCATCCAAATTTATCACAATAGAAGGTCTAATGATAATGTCCATAGAGGTTTCATGTTGTTGTTGTGGTGAAGGTGGAGAATCATCATGCTTTGTTTGAATTGATTTTTGATCTTGGTTTGCTAGTTTGTTCTTTTCTTCTAACTGATGAACAATATCATGATTTCTACACCTATTCTCTTTAGCATTACCATTTCTTTTTGCATAATTTTCAAGTTGTGATTATGTAGGAGCAAGTTTATCAACCATTGGTTTCTTTTCTTCCTACAAGGGAGGAATGGAAGGAGCCATTGAGGGTTGGGAAACCACTTTCTCTTTAGGTTTATAAACTTGTTTTATCTTAGGAGGCACAACAAGAATTGTATGGTTATATCTTGGTCTCTTATAGGAAATAGGTAGAGGAATCATGGTTGATTTGTTTTGGTTACTTGGAAGAGATTTTGGTTCAATCATAGTTTGAGAAATGATAGGGGGTTCAATCATGGATTCATGAATGCTACTAAGAGATAATTTTGCTATGTGCTTTTCCTTGAAATTTTGGTAAGATTTGAAAAAGAATTCCTTGTGAGGCTTAATAGGTTCTATGGGTTCAGGCCAAA
Organism: Sequoia sempervirens; assembly: GCA_007258455.2. Classification (NCBI taxonomy): domain Eukaryota; kingdom Viridiplantae; phylum Streptophyta; class Pinopsida; order Cupressales; family Cupressaceae; genus Sequoia; species Sequoia sempervirens. Next base: position 172,539 of record VDFB02092181.1, on the reverse strand, counting down.
AGAAATCCAATGAGAAACTCTCACAAGAAGACAAACGCTTAAAACCGCTATAATGCACAGTGAAAATTTCATTTCCAAATGGAGTTTTTAAGCATTTATGTACCACCAACGAGACGAAATCCATGGAGCGTAGCCATGGGTGGCCTAGCTACACACAAAATTGGTCTGACAACAGGATGATGGAGAATGAGACATTTAATTGCTTCAATCCAACTTTTAATTGGAGAGTGATCAAACCTATCATAGGGCAAGCAAAACCATTATGAGTTTTGATCCATGCTTTCGATTATTCATAAGAATCTTGGAAAATTTCATGCACAAATAAGAATTCCTTGGTGATCACATTCTCTACACACACAGGATCAATTAATATCCCATTAGTAGGCTTGTCATTGATTTTTCCGGCTATGTAAAGAGGACCATTAGGTGCATGTTTAATTATGTCATTTTGTGAGAAAGCAATGTTAGGAGACAAGTTGGTTTGGCCCTTACAAGGTTGAGTATCAACAAAGTTGACCATACTCATGTTATTATTAGTCATGCCTTTTAGTTTGTCTTTTGAATGCATTTTTACATTTGATCAATGCACTTGTTTTGACTAATTGATGTGAATATGAATAAAATCATATCATTGGGAAATCTGAATAAAAGCCTAGGCTATTCTGATTTATCAAAATTACATGTATATTTTAGTGAAAAACATTGAAAAACTAAAGATTTGCATAGTGTTTTCATTTCAAAAGATCAAAAAGTGTCCCTTTTCAACTTTTCCAAGATAAATTTAGTTAATTACAACATTTTGAATTTTAGAAATCATCATTTGAACGTATTGAATTGCTTTCAAAATATAAAATTGTATGTGTTGTACCCAAACCAAATTTTTTGCTTCATTAAGGCATTTTGCTTAAAAGAGTCTAAACCTTGTTAAAATGATGTCAAAACACAGTTTTTGGGAAAATATAGTATGGATTTTGTGTCAGTTTGATGTCAGGAGGATACTAGTGAAATTTGAAAAAATTGAAAATTAGGGTTTTCAAGCACCCCTGTTTTAGGCCATGAAATCCTAAAAATTGGAACTTGTCAGAATGGACTAAAAATCGTTTTGATTGGCTTATTTTGCTTCATGGTCACAATGGTGAAGTCAGTTTAAGTTTGGTGGGTAGTTTTCACTTTTTCAAATGGAAAGTTTGGATTTCTGAGGTCGTCAATGGCAGATGGCCAGAGATCAGGTGTTGAAATCTAAGCCTAAAATGCTCAAATGGAGAATCTATGGCGAGATAAGTGGCAGAATAATGCTTTGCCTCAGAGGAGTTTTTTGTTGGGATGAAAATCATCAAAAAATTTCTAACTTTGGAGCACTAGAGCCCCTGGAGGCCAGGGGCACCCTAGATTTTGAAGGCCCATATTTTAGTTTTGAGGGTTGTCACTTCCAAGAAGACTTGTCAAGGATACTGTCAGCTTCGCGATGAGCTATCCAACTAGTCTGAAAGATATGTCTAGCACCTGATACGAGAGTTTTAGCAAGAAATGGGGAAGTTTGAAAAAATGACTAACACTGGAAGGAAAAGTGCAACTTTTGCAAAAGGCACCCATCTTTTTGAGGGATTAGATGAAGGATTCCAACCAAACGACGCCTAGGATGTTTGTCTCACATTTGATCAGGCTTCACAATGCATCCGTTAGTAGGTCAATCTGAGTTGCTAAACTGTTGGAATCAGATGTCAAACACGAGGTTAAATCTTGGTCAGAATGACAAGGAAAAGGAAAAAGTGCCCCTGTTAGCCAAGGGCGCCCAAAGTTTTGAAGCCTTTAATGCCTTCTTTTTGTTGATCTCATGTCTTCATCCTGTCTGTGTTACATCTAGTTTTTTGTTGCATATCTCTGTCAAATCAAAAGTTCAGTTGGCAGCCTATAGCTGGAGATTTAGTGGTATTTTAGCTAGTTGGAAAAATGGCTCTCTGGAAAAAAAAGCGCTTTTGGAGGCTAGGGGCACCCTTTATTTTGACTTGTCAAATGTTGGAATTTCATAAAGTGTTCTCTTGAAGCTATTGTGCAGAATGGAACCAACTATGTAGTGAGCCAATTACCTAGTCCTAAAGTTTTTCCAAACACAAGATGCGAGGAGGTCAAGTTTACCTTCATAAGTGTTGAAAATGATGAAAATTTGTGTCTGGGGTCAAAAGCGCAATTTTTGCTAAGGGCTCTTGGATTTTTGAGGCCTCAGATCTCAATTTTATGGATTGCAATCTCAAGGAGTGATTTTGTTAGATTTGATCCTGCTCTTCAATGCAATTGTCAGCTAGTCAATTGGTGATGTCAGCCAGTCAGAATTAGTGCTTAAATAGAGGCTCTGAAGTGGGTTCAAAATCCAAATTTTCATTAAAATGACTTAAGTCTGGAAAAATGCCTAAAGTCAAAGGTTGACTTTTTGAACTCAAGATGACTTATGCACATTAAAGGTGGATTTTTAAATATTATTTTAATATTTAAATAATTCAACTTAAAGGGGAATTATTTTAATTGCAAAAAGGACTTTTTAGTTTACATGTTCAATTAACTGAATTGCATGCTGAGTTGACTGAGTTAATTAAAGGTGGCGCCCTTTTTAGGGCAAATTTAACATCTAGTTACCTTTTTCAAAGCCCCAATTAGATGAGGTCATATATTTTGAGGTCTAATCACAATTAAATTGAATATTTTTAGAGGTGGCGCTTATTACATGAGGGATGGATGATTTTATTCTTGATTTATTTATTTAAATCATTCAAAGTCGCCATTATTCTCATATCAGAGTTCAGTAAAAGGAAAATTTCATGAGCAATTGAAGATTCAAAGGTGCTTTGAGTTCAATTTTTCAATGTAGAGTCCAGATTGTTCAAAATATTGATTTTCCAGAGTTAAGTTTTTCAGTGCATGCAGGTTTCATCGAATCTCAGTCAAACATAGGCAATTTTCTATAGAAGCAGAATAAACAAAAACAAACTTCTATCTTCTGTCTAATTTCTTCTATTCTCATCTTAGGTATTCTTCACATGTCAAAGAAAATGACAAAATATTCAGAATTAGATCATCTGGGTTCACATATTTCAAATGACAACAAGAAAACCTCGCCATGAAAACAAGGTGAAGAAAGCTTGCAATATGAACTTAAATGTGTGAAATGCAAATCTAAAAATATGTAGATTAACCTTAGCCTTAGTGTGAAGAAAGAATGAGAGAGAGAGATAGAACAATATAACACATGCAACAACGTGATTTACGCGGAGAAACCTAAGGGAAAACTCCACCACCGAAAGAGAGGCAAGTATATTAATGATAATCTTCAATATTACATGTAGCAATAGACTTCTCTTATCATTCCCTATAAATCCAACAGCACCCTGTTACCCTGCAAAACTGAATTCTAATAACACTAGCTCAAGGCCCCAATTTATAGAGATTTGTGAGGATGAAACCACCATGTTTCATCAAACAATAGGCAGCAATACCACTCAGAAAAAAACCACGCCCCCTCCTTGAAATGGTCAAAATTACCAAAATAGCTCTACGATGTTTGCCGGGCCATAAGGCATCTTTATGCATGGGCACCTAGGGTCTAAAAATAGCATATTCTGTAATAGGGAATCTGTCATACTGTCATAGCATCTTATGACAACTTGCATGCATGTCATAGATGCTCTTACAACACCCTATTTTGACCCACAACCTTATTTTAGAAGATTCCAAGGTGGGATGCCTAGCTAATTTTTCCTTTTCCATAAGGATAAACGGTAACGGTAACACTGCATTTACATAGTCTCTTTCACCACTGTTGGTCAAACAGTTTCACCTCTTATGGGTAAATGTACAAAACACTTTAGGAGAATAATAAAATAAAGGATTTACAAGGCTGATGACACCTAAATCCTAACATTCTCCCACTTGACATCATATACATTGTAAATACAATCTGATAGAGATACAATTACATAGAATTAAGTATTGATCAAGGCTCATGGCCTTCCTACACCAAGAGAACTTTTCTGTGGTGACTAGCTTCGTAAGAGAATCTGCAACATTATCTAAAGTGTCAACTTTTTCAATCAAGACCTGTCCATTCTCAACCATTTCTCGCACAAAGTGATAGTGAACATCAGCATGCTTAGTATAAGCATGGTACATAGGATTTTTAGCCAAACATATGGCACTTTGACTATCACATCCGATCCTCACTATCCTGCAATCAAAACCAATACCATTACCAAGTCTCTATAACCAAATCGCCTCCTTAGAGGCATGTGTAGCAGCCATATACTCTGCTTCAGTTGTGGACAAAGCAACTATAGGTTGTCTTTTACTCATCCAACTCACTGCTCCTCCAAACAAAGTAAACACATAGCCACTAGTGGACCTTCGACTATCCAAGTCACCTGCCCAATCTGCATCAACAAAACCCTGTATGTCCAATGACTTATCAATATTGTCAGTACCATGATAAACCAAACAGTAATCAGAAGTGCCTTGCAAATATCTGAATACCCTTTTGACAAAATTCCAATGTTCTTTACCAGGGTTAGACATAAACCTGCTTAGAACTCCCACTGCTTGGGCTATATTTGGTCTAGTACAAACCATTGCATACATTAAACTACCGACAACACTAGCATAAGGAACTTTAGACATTTCATCAATATCATCATCCAATTTAGGACACATGTCTAAACTCAACTTAGTACCAATAGGAAATGGAATATTTACTGGTTTATAGTCCTGCATATTAAACCTTTGCAAAATAGTGTTAACATACTTGCTCTGACTTAACCAAAGCTTTCTGTGAATCCGATCCCTAATGATTTCCATCCCAAGAATACATTTAGTAGCCCCTAAATCTTTCATATCAAATGTGCCAGAAAGTTGAGTTTTAAGTTCCCTAATCATTTCCTTATTGTTACCAATGAACAACATATCATCCACATATAAGACAACAATCAATATCTGATCATCAATAACTTTAAAGTAAACACAGTGATCCTCATCACTTCTAACAAAACCCATATTTAATGCAAATGCATCAAACTTCTGGTACCACATCCTAGGTGACTATTTCAAACCATATAGAGACCTTTTTAACCTGCAAACCAAGTGTTATTTTCCTTTCACAACAAAACCGTCAGGATGTTGCATATAAATTTCTTCCTCTAGATCCCCATGCAAGAAAGTAGTTTTAACATCCATTTGTTCTATTTATAAATCATAAGCAGCAGCAATGGATAAAATGAATCTAATAGAGGTTAACTTAGCAACAGGAGAGAATATTTCACCAAAATCAACTCCCTCTCTCTGGGAGTAGCCCTTGGCCACTAATCTGGCCTTGTACCGTTCCAACTTTGCGTCTGCACCAAACTTCTTTTTATATATCCACTTACAACCAATGGCCTTTCTTCCTTTGGGAAAACTAACAAGATCCTGTGTGTCACAAGCTAAAGACATCATCTCATCATGCATGGCTCGCGATCCAAGACTCACATTCTTCAAGAGAGAGCCTCCCTCGAAGATCTAGGTTCATCATCAAGCAAGACATAACAAAGTTAGAAAATTTACAACTAAAAATCGGGCTATACCTATCAACCGATTTCGCTTGTTCAGGATCTTCAAAGGTGAGTAGCGAGGTTCCTCCTCATGTTCATCCTCATTGTTTTCAACTTCTTTCTCAAGTTACAACACATTCATCAACTCTTCTTCTTCTCCATCTTCTTGTCCATCTCTATTCTTCCACATGTGCATTTCTTTAGTTTCAAAATGCATTGTCTTTGAATTTTCCTTTGGTTGCACATCTTCAAAGTTAGCTCTAAATTCCCTAAAAAACCATCTCTAGAAAATATCATCTTTTGTGTTAGTGGATTCCAAAGTTTATAACCTTTGACATTTTCACCATAACCTACAAAGATGTATTTCTGAGATTTGGGATCCAATTTAGACCGCTTCTCTTGAGGCACATGAACAAAAGCCTCACAACCAAAGACCTTTAAATGTGAAACTAAAGGATTTTTACCCAACCACATTTCATAAGGAGTTTTATCAACGTGGGCTAAGAGCCTTTTACAAGGAGATCTATTAATTAAATAACAAGGAAGCATTCTCGAAATTTCCAAAAAGCATTTTGTCTTAACTTCTGCAGAAGCACCTCACTTTAACATGCTCCTAGCTCTTTCCATTAATGTACCTGGGCTTCATTCTTTCTCACACCCCATTTTGTTGGGTGTGTAAGGTGTAGTCTTTTGCCTACCCCTCGATGTTTGCAAAACTCATCAAATTCCTTTGAACAATATTCACCCCCATTGTCAGATCTCAATACTTTATCTTATAATCTGTTTGCTTTTCAACCAATGCCTTAAATTCCTTAAATTTGGTGAAAACTTCAGATTTTGAATGCATAAAATAAATCCAAGTATATCTTGAGTAATCATCAATGAGGGAAACATAATAACGAGATCTACCCAAAGAATCTGTATCCACTGGACCACAAACATCTGAATGAATAAGTTCTAACAATCCATTAGCTTTATTAGTTCCTTTAGGAAATGATGACCTGTTTTGTTTACCAAACACACAATCCTCACAGAAATCATTTTTACCAACAGAATAATCAGAAATACCATCTACTAGTTTCTTATCAAGTATGGTCCTAAGACCTTTTTCACCAATGTGACCCAATCTATGGTGCCTCAACATACATGCATTTTCAGCGCTAGTTACAAAAGAGGAGTTACAAAAAGTAGAGGCATGAAGCGTAAATAAATTCCCTGTCCGAGATCCTTTAGCAACCACGAAACTTCCCCTTACCATCCTTTCCTTTACCAATAACTTTTTGTGAGCTATTATCACCCATGAAGACCTCTCCATCATATTCTTTGTATGTAGAAAACCACTCCTTATGAGGAGTCATATGGAAGGAAGCACCTGAATCAATAAGCCAAGCATCATTACAAACTGTGTTAGCTGAAATAATCAAAGCATCAGAATCATCGTTATCAGAGGACTTTTCTATGGAGGAATCTACATTCTTTTTCTTGTTTCTACATTCCTTCTTCACATGTCCCCGTTTACCACAGTTCCAACACTTCACTCTGCTCTTTCCAGGGGTCTTAGATCATCCTTTAGACTTATCCTTCTTCTTATCCCCTTTAGGCTCTTTCTCTTTGGGCCTACCTCGCACATGCAAGGCATCTTGGGAGCCACTGCGCATGGTCTTTCTCCTCATCTCCTCTGAAAGAAGTATGGGAATAATAGTATCCAACTTAGGTTCTGCACCACCACTTGTTATAGCAATAACTAAATTTTCCCAAGATTCTCGCAAAGAGCAAATCAATAAAATGTATTTATCCTCATCTTCTATTTTAACATCAATAGATGCAAGCTGACTTATAATCAAATTAAAAGCATTCAAATGTTCAGCAATAGATTCACCATCCTTCATCTTTAGTGAATACAAACATCTTTTGAGATACAACTTGTTAGACAAACTCTTAGTTTGGTAGATTTCACCTATCTTCCTCCAAAGCTTGTATGTTGTGTCTTCTGAAGAGACATTCAGGAGGACAGAATCTGTGAGACACAACCGAATGGTCCCTCGAGCCTTCTTGTCTAACTTATTCCAATCTTCATCTGACAAGGTTGAAGTAGATGGCTTCTTTTCAACTGAAACGGGTAACCACTGATCTCTTTCCTCAAGAAGGTCCTCCACTTTCAACTTCCACATCTCGTAACCAGTTCCATTGAACTTCTCAATATCTAGACGAGAGGTGGAGGCCATGGTATGCAATCTTTCACAAATCTGCAAAACCCACAACACAAAAGCTCCCACTGTAGCAAAAAACCTTCAACACTCTAAAAGGAAAGCGTCCCTTCCTTAACAGAACCGTTAGATCTGATACCAAATGTTGAAAAACAAGGTGAATAAAGCTTGCAATATGAACTTAAATGTGTGAATGCAAATCTGAAATATGTAGATTAACCTTAGCCTTAGTGTGAAGAAATAATGAGAGAGAGAGATAGAACAATATAACACATGCAACAACAGATTTACGTGGAGAAACCCCGAAGGGAAAAAACTCCACCACCGAAAGAGAGGCAAGTATATTACTGATAATCTTCAATATTACATGCAGCAATAGACTTCTCTTATCATTCCCTGTAAATCCAGCAGCACCCTGTTACCCTGCAAAACTGAATTCTTAATAACACTAGCTCAAGGCCCCAATTTATAGAGATTGCGGAGGGATGAAACCACCATGGTTTCACCACCAAACAATAGGCGTAAATACCACCTAGAAAAACCCACGCATCCCTTTTTGAAATGGTCAAAAAATACGAAAAATAGCCTCTTATAGATGTTCTTATAGCTGCCATAAGGCATCTTTCATGCATGGGCGCTTGGGGTCCAAAAATAGAATATTTTGTCATAGGAATTGCCATACTGCCATAGAATCTTATGACAACTTGCATGCATGTCATAGATGCTCTTACAACACCCTATTTTGACCTACGAACCCTCACTTCCCGCAAAACATCCTAACCTTTAAATCCAGAATGAACACCGTGATTTACATAGTCTCTTTTCACCATCAAGTATCAAACAGCTTCAACTCTTATGGGTAAATGTACAAAACACTTTAGGAGAATAATAAAATACATTTACAAGGTTGATGACACCTAAATCCTAACAAAACCCATGTCTTAGATTTTTTCGAGAAAATTTCCTCGTAGCTTTTATTCTAAAGCTCTATGCTTTTTTTTAGAATTCCTTTGCATCTGGGTCAAAAACACATCTTTTTCAAAATCGAGCTATCTGGGTTTCCTTAGAATTCTATTCTGCACAAAACCCATGTTCCATATTTTCTCAGAAAAAATTGCCCCGAGTGAGCTCTAGAACCCCTGCTTTTCTCAACTGAAAAACTTTTGCATGCCTAGCTAAAACTCACTTTTTCGAATTTTAATTGATCTAGGTTTGCTTAGAATTCAATTCTGCACAAAACCAACATTTTAGGAAAATTCCAAAAAAATTTCCCTCCACGAGCTATTTTTAGCCTTATTTAGAGCTTTTTCAGCGTTTTGGGAAAGTTGTCCGAATGTACCCAACTTCACAATCAAAAGTCCTCATTTTCAAAATGAAATTCAATCCCATAGATTATAAGACCAAATTGGTCCTAATGCATGACTTTTTGAAAACTTCAGACACAAACTTGGGTCGTGTCTATCCGGTGATCAATCTGAGCACTTTGGAGGGAATTTGCAGCAATACATTAAAGAATCTTGAGCATTTCGAGTTGTTGGCAGTGACATCTATTCTCATCATAGCTTTCGATCTTGAGTTTGTTCTTGCTTGCATCAAGCATTACGACTCGTCTACACGACAAATCAGATCAACTGATGGTAGAGTCATCTACAGCCTTAAGCTGAGGGACGTGGAAAAATGCTTCGCTATTCCTCCTCGTTCAGACAACTTTATTGTAGTCATTGAGGCTTGTGAGAAGATATGGTATGAAGATCAAGAGTGTTCATAGAGGAAAGTTGCTCATAGATGGTTGAAAATACAAAAGACTAACATGCCTAAAAAGGTTGGTCATGGTGAATTCAAGGATGAAGTTGTTGTTTTGATAACTCTACTCAATCAGGTTACTGGTCAAGAAGAGGCTAATATTTTTTGACCATGGATGTTTTACATCATTTATAGGATCCTTGATGGTACAAAGCACTTTGACTAGGCCATGTTGATCAACAAGTTCCTTCACCAATAGATTACTGGATTCCTCAAAATCCATGAGTTTCACATGGTGTCTTACTTGGTCTATTTGGTTGCATCTCAAGGTAGTTTTAGACACCTAAAGACTAACGGAACTCTTGGTGTTTAGCATATTCACGAGTATTATTCTCAGTTAGATTGTGAATGATCACTTTTTCATGAAGACAGTCAGGGATCTCGATAATGAAATGCACGTCCAGATTTCACCAGAGGCAAGATCAGCGATGGAGAGTTGGGCGGATTGGTTCATTCAATTCCCCACTTTCAAGTATATCTAAGTCTATGGTTACATTGGAGAGCCTCTAATGTTACCAAGGTACCCGTCAAACAAATTCCTTTTCATGGAGCTTGCTTCTCAGAAAAGCTCAACATGTTCACTCTTTTATTTGCAGTCAACAGTTTCCTTTCCTTTTGGATGGGGTATTTACACATGCAGGACTGTGGCTGATTGCAAGTTTATGACGATCGAGCTTGAGAAATTCAACCTCAAGTACCATATTGAGAGGTGTTCTTATGATCCTTTGGGTCAATATTACCCCAGGTTAGAGCGAGGGATTGCACATAAGCCAACACTTGAGGATTTTTGGGCTAATTGCGAGGATGAATTTGACGTCCGTCGACATCATTATTGCAGACTTACTATTGCCTAGATTGTTGATTACTTATCAGAGGATGTTGAGGGTATGTTAGATGATGACAGAGAAGTTCTACTTAGTTCATATGTCAAAGATCAAGTTGCTCGCCAGCCACTTCGCTCACCAAATTGGTACGCCAGGGAGAGTACTTCCATTGAGGATGTGTCCCAATCAGTTATCAAGATCAACAAGTTGTTCTTGGAGAGTAAGAGAAAGCGCAAGACAATTCCAGTCACAGAGCCACTAGTAGGGTTTTCTTTGTTACCTTCTACTTTGAGGTCAAGGCCTCAGGTTAAGGTTATCTTGAAGCCGCGTGAAGGGGTTAGACTCAACGGAAACACAAAGGGGAGGAGTACTAGCAAACAGAAGCAGAAACAAGTAGAAAGAGCACTTGAAGTTCTAGTAGAGACAAACATATGGGCTGAACCACATCTTTCACCTCCTAGTTCACCATGTTCACCACATTCGCATCCTATTGATATAGACTCAAAGCCAAAGACACTAGTTTGAGGAGCATCAGAGATGGTTGATCCACCACAGGTTGATACATCAACAACAGTCTCTCTTTGAGCTAATAATATTGCTCATCCATGTTGGGTCGAGAGATCTTTGGGGAGACAAAGGCGAGAGCCTTCATATCACCTTGATTTGTTTGAGTTTGGCGACCCTTACTAGGGGAGGTCGAACAAGAAAATCAAGAAGCAGGTGCACATTGAGAAGACTCCAGAATCAGAGATTGTCATAGAGGTTGCTACGCCACTAGTGGGTAAGAGCCTGGATGAGGTTGAGGTTAGTGATTTCACCTTCGTCAAAGGGAATCTTGGCAGGACCACTCGAGAGATAGACGCGAGCCTTCTCAAGATTGTTACAAATAATCTTGAAGAGCACGTCATGAAGGATAGAGAAGATAAAGCACTTCTTAAGGCTGAAATTGGGAAACTTTGACAATATATCTCTGATCTTGTTCATGGAAATCCGAGTAGAGCATCTGTTCTTCCATGAAGCACACCTGCAGAACAACAGAAGTTGGATTAGTTAGTCAATCATGGTAAACTTCTGGACAACTGGGTTGAGAAGTTCATTGTTATAGGTCGGCATCTTCTTGCAAAGCTATATTAGTTGAGGAGTGATGTGCATGGACTTCATCATGGGATCCAATAGCTCGAGATTACAGTAGCAGAAGGCATGGTGAAGGATCGTGTTCTCATATCCCAGTTAGCAGTTGCATATGATACTCTGGAGATAGAGGAAGAGAAAAAGAATATCTTCACTTAGAGAGAGAAACACCTTTTCAGAAGGGAGACATGTGAGAGGAGCTCTGCTAGGTTGAATACACTCAAGGAGAGCGTTATTGGAGCTTTCAAACTCATCAACAACTTTGTCACTCAGATCCCATGTCGTTATCATCTTGAGGATGGCACGTATGTTGAACTTGATGTAGTACAAGCTGAGTTCAAGGGGCTGGTTCGTGATAATCTCGAGGGAGATCCTATGGCATTTAAGTTGGATCACATCTCTGTGATGACAACTAGTTTCAAAAAGGCAATTGAAGAGGTCAGAATATGCATGGGAGCAATCAGGGATGGTGATAGAGAGTTGAGTAGGTAGATTATCATCGTGGACAACATCAAAGTCCTAGAGGATAAGGAAGTCGATTAGTTCCTGGATGAGATGTTAGATCTTGATGATTTGGAGTGATCCGCTGGTTGGAACCTATAGTTATTTTCAAGGATAGAGTCAAGAGCAGTAGTTAACTCGACATCCAGTCTTGAGTTCTTATTGTTGATTTCATGCATGCACATCTTTTCCTTGTAGTTATCTTCGCAGGAGTTTAGACTTTCAGTTAGGGGTAGTTAACTTATGTTAGTTATCAGTTACTTTTATTTCAATAAGGATGTGCATGCTTGCACTTGTCTATTTAGATTAGCCTTGTTTCGGTTAACTGATGGTAGCTTTCCAGTTAACTGTATAGTTTGCTTTATTTAGGGTTTAGCAATAAAATCTTGCATGCTTGCAAGATTGTAGTTGACTTAAGGTGATTTTAGGGTTCCCTACACCTTTTGATGTCTATAAATTAGAGCTTTCTGCTCATTTGTAATTAACTTTTGCACGAGATAGTAATATATGTTGTGCCTACCTTGCCTGTAATATTGTTGATTTTGTATATGTTCATGATTTTTTACTATGATGATGAATTGTTGTGCCACCTTGCCTTCATGTTATTGTTATGGTGATTTCTTAACTTAGTTAAATATAGTGGCTAGTTTGATCATTTATTGTATGCGTGTTTCACCTATGAAATTTGTTGTCCTAGTTGGCTATTCTATGTTTTGTTTCTAATAAGCCTATTCAGATGATGCAAATAGATGTACCACCTTGCCTTCATGTTGTGAATCTATACCTAAAGCTTATCATTTGATGTGTGTGTCAATAAACCTATTCATCCAAGAAAATTGTTGTGCCACCTTGCCCTCATGTTGTGAATTTGTACTTAGTTTATCGTATATTTGTTTGTTTCTAATAAACTTCTTCCCAACCAAGCAAATAGTTGCGCCACCTTTCGTTCACATTGTGAATTTGTACCTAAAGTTTATCGTATAGACCATTCCTTCTCCTTTTTCCTCATGCTCTATTTTCTTGAGGAGAATTGGATAGATTAAAGCTTTAGTTTAGTTGTAGTTAGAGATCTGTGAAACTAGAAAATCCTTACCTGCAACGTTCGTGGTTTTTCTTAACCTTGTGCCTCTTCCAACTAAGACAAAAATATAGGAGTTAGATTACTTTTCTTTTCCACACATTTTAGCACTACGAGGGAGCTTCCCCTCCTAATTTGAAGAGTACTCATTACGTAGTGTGCATAGCTGTCTGTACCAACTTGCACTCTAGAGGTGTTAGTTGTTATGCCAACAATATGCATGTATGTTCTTCACATAGGAAAATTAGGTTTTCATGCATTTCTAGGAAACTATTCACTTTCAAACCTAAACCTATGTAATCTCAAATCCTCAGACATTGTAGGTAGTTTCTAGATTTTGAAATTGTTGAAATTTTTCCTCTAGTCTACGACACCCAATGCCCCTGTTGAGTCAGTTTGACATCAAATTTCCTATGTGAAACCTTGTTTGTGGTCTTTGTTTAGATCTGATTTTAGTTTCTGGAAGTCAGCCCTAAAACTATTTTATTTTGTTGTGCATTACTAGTTTGGCCCATAGGACAACAATTTTTTTTCTTTGCAAAAATATTGTTTTGTCATAATCAATGTCTTATTGTCAAACTTTATTAAGCAATTCAAAAAAAATTCTTACAAGCATGTGAAAATGAATTTCTCTCTCCTCTTTATTTTCTTTGATCCCTCTCCAAATATCTCTCCTGCTTGTGAGGGTATCTTGGTGCAAGAATATACAATCATTGATAATCATGAGATCCATATTTGTTCTTCTTCCAATATCTCTCCTATTTGTGAGGTATCTTGGTGCAAGAAGATCCAATCATTGGCAATCATGAGAATCATGTTTGTTTCTCTCCCAATACATCTCCTACTTGGGAAGATATCATGATGCAAGAGGATGTAATCGTTGATACATTTCCACCTTCAAATGATAGTAAGGTGGCTTGCATATATGAAGGTTCAAAATTTACGTTAGATCCCCAAGATCATCAACAAGTAGTTAACTCAGTTGAAATTGTAAAGCCGCAATTGATTATTAGATCTCATCTCACTATTGGACCTCCCTCTAAACCTCCTCTTATTATAAGACCTCCAAAACCTCATAGCCATATCCTAGACTTTACAAAATAGGTCACTCAAATTAATCATGTGCACCAATATGTATTGTAGAAACAAAGTTATTACACAGTTGCTCACACATGTAACACTAGAAATAATAAGCAACCAAAACAAACACCAACATCCATTCCATTTCCTCAACCATATCTTCCACATCACTTAGCCTTCCTCCATGTAGTGGTAAAGAATATGATCTCATTGAGCAACTTTGTAATACTCTAGTCAAGATCTCCCTTTGGGACTTTATTCAAACTTCACATACATACCATGAGATGCTCCAAGAGGTATTGTAGAAGATTGATATTTCACCTTCTATCAAATCAAATGATGTAGCAACCTTGTTTGATTATATGCAGGAAACAAAGTTTGATAGTACATTCCCTCGGTATGAATTACCTCCATTTGAGATCCAAAACCAACATGAGGCTCTAATGATATTGGTTGTTATTAATAAAACTAGGATTAGGAATACTCTTATTGACAATGGATCAAGTCTTAATGTTTGTAGCATTAATCTTCTAGATAAGATTGGCGTGGATAAGAATCTAATAAAACTTGCTAATCTTGTTATTCATGGCTTTGATAATGTTGGTAGATAGCATTGGGGACAATAATATGACCCATTAAAGTGGGACCTATGTCTTTTCCTACCCTTATCCATGTCACGCCAAAACCTCTTTCATATAATCTTCTCCTTGGTAGACCATTGATTCATGCCACAAAGGGAGTCTCGTCCACTCTTCACCATGAGATGAAGTATGAATATAATAACAAGATACCTACAATGCTATCAAGATTCAACCGTGTAGTTTTACGATTCAAACTCGTTGACCCATGTTTCATGAGTAGTGGCTCACAAGAACCCATCTCTCCTGATAGCAATATCACAAATTGACACACTATGGAAAATACCTCCTACTTATCAAGATACATATAGTTAAAGCGGATTCAAAAAGTTATAATGATGCAAGAGCATCCAAGGTGCAAGGAAATCTTGCATCACCAAAAATATCGCTATTTCTATTTTGTTATTTTCAATAAAGGCTAAGGTGTGTGGAAAATAAATATTTTAATTTACAACATTGTAATTTTTTGGGATAAAATTGTAATTATAATTTTGGTGGAAATTATGTAACGATAAATGTTTATAAGGCATAAATGGGAAAATACCTCTCTTGGGCATCCCATTCTTGGTGGGGACCACTTGGGATGCATGTTCTTGCATGTTCAATTGCATGCTATGCATGCATTTGCATGTTTGTACCACAAGATTTGCATGTTGTTGCATGACCATATTTGGAGCCGTTCAAGCCACTGGGAATCATTGAAGGTGTCATAGCTAGCAAAGATCATTGGTCAAAAGCTAGGCGCCCATATGTGGGTCATATTTGCAATGAATAATTTTATATTTTATAATTTTATTCTTCTCAAAATGGGGTGTGGGATTTCAAGGTGGTTATTGGAGGTTGTTTTGGAAATCAATGGTGGTTTTCTCTTCACACAATTCCTATATAATGATGCTTGCTCATTTGCAGAGGGGGGGTTTTGGAGAGTTGGTGGTTGCATGCCCAGATGTTGTTGGAATGAAGCCAAAATGTTAAGTTGTATATTTTTGTATGTGTGAAGCCCATGTTGTAAGGGAGTATGTGAGCTCTATGTTTATGTAATTCATTTTCAAATTTTGAATACAATATGTTACAAATTTCTCTTTCATAAGTTATGTTATATTGTAATTTGTTGCCTTTTTGCATAGTGTTTTATGTGTGTTTATGATCAGATTTGAAAGGGAGAGTATCCCTCTTCACTAGTGGTATCAAAGTGGGAGTTCCTAAGTCTACAGGAAAAAGCGTCGATGTGAGACAATTTGCACCAAGACTTGAGGGTGGAGTGTGTGTGATTTTTTTGTTGTAGGTGTATGTGCAACTTGCAAGAGTAGCTACACAAAAGATTTGAGGAGTAGAGGTTCTTGAGTGTGTAAATAGATTGTTGAAGGTGAGGTGGTTTGCAACAGAACTAGAGAGTGTTTAGGATTGGATTTGTGTGTTGTGAGAAGGAAATTGCAACAGTTGAGAGGATGTGATAGGTCTTGAGGAGGCCTGTAAGAATTTTATTCTGGGAACAATATTGGGAAAAAGTGGAAGATAGAGAGTACCATGAAGAATTTAAAAAGCTCAAGGTTGAAGTAAATGTATTGAAAAAATATGGTTTTGGAGGACATGAGAATATGGGATGAGAGATCCAGGAAGAAGAACGTTCTCATAAAAGAGGACAGTGAAGAGAAGATCAAAAAGAAAAAGTATTACAACCCTTTGGAAGAGGTCAAAAGGATAAAACAAGAAGAGAGGAGACTTGGAGGTAATTGTAATTATCTTTCTAATGATATTTTGAATGCAGGAAAGAAAGAAGATGCAGTAGAGTGTCATGCATGTGGCACAAAAGAAGAAGAAGAGGATAAATACAAAGAAATTTATGAGCCTGAATCTGAGGAATGTATGTCGGGAGACATGGAGGATGAAATTACAGAAAGAAGAAGAAGAGGATAAATACAAAGAAATTTATGAGCCTGAATCTGAGGAATGTATGTCGGGAGACATGGAGGATGAAATTACAGAGGTTGCAGCAGCAAAAAAAGAGTTGAGTGTAATGGAGGACATTGAAGAAGAGGATGCCAAAGTTGCAATAGTAAAAGAGGAGTTAAAGCTTACATTTTGTGAGTTAGTTGGCGATTTTGATTTGCTTATGAATTATGTGAATCGAATGGGTGAATATGAGGAGGATGAAAGTTTTGTTGCAGTAGTAAGGAAGAGAGAAAAATCAGATTTTGATGAGGTTAGTGTTATCTATTTTTCACTACTAGCTCAAATAGGTAGAGCTGAATTGCAAATTCAAATCAAAAGGTACACAAGTTGTTCAAAATTTTCTGCTAAGTACTTATTATTGTGCAATGTTTCGTTACAGTGTAAATTTCAGTAATATTATGAAAAAAACATCTCAAAAATGATATCATAAGTTTGCGTAATTTTTTATGTTTTATTGATAATGTGCAAACCAGGATCCCACACAAGCCGTGGGAGTAACTCATTTTGATTTTCATAATCAAATAAGGAGTGCATGAAGTAAAGTAGACTATACAACTGAGAATAAAAAAGGCATAGGGTAGAAAGTGTTCCGTCATTCCCTGGAATGATGAATCATTGACAAGTTGAGGTCTTTAGTTGTGGCTCCAGCTCCAGCTCTAGCTCTAGCTCTAAGCTCCGATGCACCTGCAAGGTTGATAGAAGTGTGGTTAAAGCAATGCAAATCAAATCCTATTATATTCCTATGCTACCAACAAAAATATAGTATACATTTGATTAGGCATCCATCAAATGATTTTAGATTTCAAAAGCATAAAACTCAAGAGGAAAGCTTTCAACTTCTTTTATTTTGCTAACACATTTGTTCACTGCGCAGGAATAGGTTTATTATTTTCGTGATCATCTTATCATAAATGTGGAGTAAAACGGGCTCCCACAAGGGTTGAGCCTGGCATATCATAAGGACACCTCTCATTCATATCATTACATGAGAGTCATCAAGTATTATAGTCATCAAACAAGACTGCTATAAAGCAATATTAAATAATAAAAGCAGTCTAATTCAACAAGCTGTTACAACATTCATACAATGATTTTTGCTCATCATTCAAAGGAACAATTAAAGAAATATATTAAGAGAGCATTGATTGCATTTGTCATCTCTTATTTCAGCTCTGCCTTTCATTGATATTCTCATTTTGATGAGACATTGATCCCTTTATACTGAAGGGAAAACGAAGCACTCAAACAATTAATTTGTTTTTTACAACTACAAAGCACAGAACAACATTCATTCATGAGAACTTCATAAGAGTCAAAGACAGTCATGAACAAGACTGCTGCTACAAAACTGGTAAAAGTAAATGGGAATACATGTTTCAAAATGCCAAATGAGAGTAACCAGATCACAAAAGAAACAGTTGTACATTCAGTGAAAAGCAAAATATCAAGCATTGAGTTGCTATAGGAAGCTTTCAAATCGACTGATACAACTTTACCAATAGGACAACAAACAAACATAGGTGATATCTTGGCCATGAAGTATATCATACAAGTAACCAAAATCATTTTTTCTGAAGGGAGCTAGTTATGTGCTTGTTATAGTCATTGGTCAAATGAATAAACACAGATGTTTCAGTCATCTTTTACTTTTGATCATGCATACACATTACTCATGCCCAGACTTGAAAGACATCAGTTGTTCACATGATGAATTGAGAATGATAGCTCTTTTTTGGAATTCATGCACAAAGTTGGAAAGGACAGCCTTAAAATCCATTTGAAATATTCTTACTAACAGGAATGATTGTGATCTAGAAATAGAGCTTGAAGGAAGGAAAAATATTTTGCAAAAACTGTTAATGCCCAGTGACATGAGAATATGGAGATAGAACGATAAAGTGTTGTCTAAATACTGACATAATAACTTTGACTGTGTATAGCATTCAGATCATGCAACAGGTTTATTAAGTGTAGGGTGTCCTGATAAACATCTATACTGTGCAGTAAGAGATGGAGAGATAACCATGGCGTTTTCAAGTGCTAATTGTGATTCACAAATGCAAAGCTGTTACAGTATTCATACAATTATTTTTGCTCAAAAATGGTTTTTTAGTGAGGAAAATATAGATTTATCGTTACCCATGTGAGGGTTTACTCTAAAAATGCAGAATGCAATGAATCACAAGTACCCAGATGGAGATTGTTAAAGCCATTTTCAGAATGCAAAAAGAGAATGTAGAGTTTTTGTTTGTCTCTTTCAAAATTTTGAACCAAGATTATATGGCGGCTCTTGTCACGTAGTTAAAGCTAGAACAACAGGAAAGCATGGAGATAGTCGCGGCCAAAGACATAAATCCACATGATACAAGTAAAGTCATGGGTTCCTCCAGTAGTTTGAGTCTCAAAAGCTTAAAGTCTTGTCACTCATGGCGAGCTTGCTAGAATTCCATGGCGACCCAGAACAATTGAAGACAACGAATATATCAGAAAATGTGCATTGGTTGTGGCTTTTAGGCTGAGATTTGTTTCATAAATAGAGTAAAAGAGCCATGAAATAGCTTAAATTCAGACTTACCTTGTCCCTTAATGCAAAAATAATTCATAGGGAGGTTGATAGCCATAAAACTCAAGTTATCTTTGCAATCTTTCTCCTCACATGGTGGCTAGAGCTAGCAAAATGCAAAAGTCAACAGGGGAAAAGAGAATAGCAAAAATGAATGAGAAATGATTTAAGGCCACGACTGTATAAGCCAAAAGATGATTCAAAATGATAAGGAATGGCCGTTCTTATGAAAAATCATACTTACCATGGGTTTTGTAGAAACCTTCGAAGAAATCAATTAGAAATATCCACAAAATGGTGTAGGTCGAGCTCCAAACCCCAACAACATGGTGACTAGCTTCTTCATGAAGCTTCTCCAAAAGTCAAGTGCAAATGATAAAAGTGATTAGGGTTCGATGGTTTTTCCTTTTTCCACTCATGATGACTTTGGATGGAATCTTTGAAGAATAAAACAAAATCATTATATTTTATTTTTGCTCATGATTTTAACTCTTAAGTCAAGTCGACTTATGCATGGTGGTTGACTATTATCAATTATCAAATGTTTAATATGCATGGTGATGGTGGTCGACCGATTTATCTATAATGGGAAATACATATTGTGAGATATATGCCAAGTGTAATATATGAAAGCCATCAAATGGGACTCAAGCTTTTAATTTGACATTATTCCTTAATATTGTTTGCATTATTCAATGTAAGTTGATTAATTAAATGATATGCTATAAATCATTTAATTAATTTAGCATCTTAAAATGAAAATTAGAGACATTATGTAAAGTTGAGTTGTAACTATAGCCTCAACTGAAGATTGATCATGCAAGGATGGAGTTTCAGTTACCATGGGTGAGTTGATAGGAACGAGGGGGTTGTTGCATGTTTAGACTCACTGTTTACAGATTTCCAGTTCAGTTTGAGTTGCAGATCAGTTATACACATTATGACTGCGAGTTTGAAACCTAGTTCACTCATTTTTGCATGAGTTTGAGCTCTTCTTTTGGAGATATTTTATTTTGCTCAGAATTTTCCTTGAAGTTATCATTCTAATACTGAAATTGACTTTCAGTTTCATTTTCATGCACTTTGGAGTGCACTCTCATTGTATATATTGGAATTTTTTTATCTTTTTCCTCTAGTTCTTGTTTTTCAACCTTTGCATTTTGCAAAGTGAATTATCATGTAACTCAACTTTCAGTTTAGATTAATACAGTAGCAGGTTTATAGGTTTATTTGTGTCATTTTACAAAGATTCCTTCAATGGCAGTGAAATCAAAAGCCTGCCTTGTCATTATGTTGTTTTTATGAATGATTTGATGAAGTTTTATTGTGTTTAAATATAAGAACCTTTAAAATCTGTCTCATTTATATTTGCATGCATTCAAATAGTAGAAATCATAGGTCTAAGTTTGTGTAAATGAATAATATCTTCTTTGTTGTGAAAACCCTGTTTTCCTTCAAAGGTGATTTGTTCAAGCCTCCCTTAGAGTCATTTTTGTGGTCAAACTGTTAAAATCGACTTGTGTGGATAGTTTTTCATGAAATTTATTGTGAATCACAGTTGTAGATCTTTATCAATCAGGTGCATCACCTTTCAATTTATAGTTTCACATGCATTTAACAATAGTTCTTCTATCCTTTTTCCAGTAAGTTACCAGTTATTAATTTAAGAATCATATAGGAAGTCGGCCTAGAATCTGGAGGTTCAATCTCATTGTAGGTCACCCACAACCTGAGTTTGATCCAATGTTTCAACAGATTGTTGAATTTAATCATTCAAGTGTTCGGGTGCAATCTGATTGACAACAGTTAGAACCAAATCTGATTTATGTTAGAATGATATGACGAGTGACAGTGAAGAAAGAATTGCAACAGTGAAAGTTGTAGTAGAAGGCAATGAGGTAAAATCAAATTTTAATGTGTTTTGATGAGGATAAGAATGTAGAAATGGATAAATTTGGTGCAACAATCAATCAATTTGAAAATGTTAAAATTGAGACATGAGGTGAAGGTAAAAGAGGAGTTTGATAAAGATATTTGTAAGAATGACAATTTATTATAGGATAGAAAGGATGAATATTTTGATTGTGTTACTGAAATTGAAATGGATGCAGAGGAGGAAGATGGAAAGGATGAATATCTTGATTGTTACTGACATTGAATTTGCAACACTAGTTATAACACAAGGAAGTGATATAGTTGCATATCTTGTAGAAGGCATGAAAGAAGAAAACAAAGTTGAAGATGCAACAAGTGATGAGAAGGTAAAATCTTTTCTTAATGAATTTAAGAAATATGATTTTCATGTTGAGATGGATGAGTTAGTGAATGTAGGTGACATTGTTCAATTAGAGTTTGTTAGAGATGATTGGTATGCAAAGAAGGATTTGTGTGGTGTTGCAGAGTTAAGTGCAGGTGCAAATTGGTGGAGGTGGTTGGTTTGTGGTGGGTTGAATCCCACGAAGAAGGAAAGAAAGGAAGAAGAGATGTAGTGAAGGATGATGGTCTATGATGGATGTGAGTCCACAAGAAGAAGGATGAATAGAGTGCGCACTTGGTGGAGGAGGACGACAAGTGTCTTGGCTAAGTGCTGGAAGACGTAGAGGAAGAGATTCCTTCTATCTAATTCAGTAATGGAGTTTTTTGAGGATTGATTACAATCTAAAAGGGTGGTACTACCACTCAACTCCATTTTGTGAATCCCTATTCACAAATTTTTTCCTACCCCAGGTGTCTAATGTAGGAGCATCCAGGGTGTAAGACAATCTTGCATCACCAAAAATATTGCTATTTCTATTTTGTTATTTTCAATAAGGGCTAAGGTGTGTGGAAAATAAATATTTTAATTTACAACATTCTAATTTCCCTTGGGATAAAATTGTAATTATAATTTTGGTGGAAATTATGCAACGGTAAATGTTTCTAAGGCATAAATGGGAAAATACTCTTCTTGGGCGTCCCAATCTTGGTGGGGACCACTTGGGGTGCATGTTCTTGCATGTTCAAGTGCATGATATGCATGCATTTTCATGTTTGTACCACAAGCTTTGCATGTTGTTGCATGACCGTATTTGGAGCCGTCAGAGCCACTGGGAATCTTTGAAGGTGTCATAGTTGGCAAAGATTATTGGTCAAAAGCTAGGCACCCATATGTGGGTCATATTTGCAATGAATAATTTTATATTTTATTTTTTATTTTTTCTCAAAATGGGGTGTGGGATTTCAAGGTGGTTATTGAAGGTTGTTTTGGAAACCAATGGTGGTTTTCTCCTCACACAATTCCTATATAATGATGCTTGCTCATTTGGAGAGGGGGGCTTTTGGATAGTTGGTGGTTACATACCTAGATGCTACCAAAATGAAGCTAGAATGGTAAGTTGCAGATTTTTGTATGTGTGAAGCCCATGTTGTAAGGGAGCATGTGAGCTCCATGTTTATGTAATTCATTTTTAGATTTTTAATACAATATATGTTGCAAAGTTCTCTTTCGTAAGTTATGTTACATTGTAATTTGCTACCTTCTTGCATAGTGTTTTATGTGTGTTTATGATCAGATTTGAAAGGGAGTCTCCCTCTTCATCGTATAGTTTACAAATCAAATCCAAACATAATGCTTCCAAATCTCTTATTACTTTGATTCCATCTTCAAAAGTTGAGCTATCACATTGCAATGATAATGATACTATGGACACGCTCTTGGATGATGATTGATGTTTGTTAGATTTTGCATCCACTTCCATTGGGGAGTTTAAAATCTTACCATCAGAGTCTATAGAGTCATAGATTATTCCAACATAATATTGTGATTCCTCTTCTCAAATTGTAAATAATGATCACAATATGGCTTCCTCTTCAAATACATGTTTCAATTGGGGTTCATTAGATTTTAAACCCTCCTTTGTAGGCAAAGGAAAAATCTCATAATCCCAATCTAAGGAGTCTTCTGTTTCGTTTGCTCAATTTTTTCTACATCAAAAAATTTGGAAAAACATCATCCCAAAATGGTGATGAGGGCTCTTTATCTTTTGTCCCTTGTGTGTCGGTGATGTATAACCTTAACATTCAACACCTAAAAATCATTTTCATTCTTAAGAAAGAATCAAATTCTTATCATAAGAATTTAGACACTTGAATTCTACATTTGAGTCAGAAAAGTGTTATGGACTTGGATTTAAAATTCTTTCTAAAGGTGGAGAAATAACCCTCCTATGTAACCCTTACCCTTGAATAGATCATATTCTTGGACACTATTCAACAATGCATTGTCTTCCAAGAATTGACTTTTAACCACTTTATTTTCTATGTATTCCAAAGATTCAAAAGACTACAATAAATCCAGGGTGTTCGATATGATAATCAACAATACTTGAGATGGAAATATTAATTGTCAAGCTTATGGGCTGATAATCTCCTCACCAAAAATGCACTAAACACACTCAACAATACTCAAGTAGTGAATGTTGAAAACTTGCAATAGTTAGGCATGCAAAATTGAACTTAAGAATGATTGCTCCCAATTGCGAACCTTGAAAGGAGTCTTGAAGTTCCACGGTCGATAATCCATGGAACCTTTGCACATACCTCGAACCACAAGATTTTTGCTCTATTTTGGAAAGCTTCGAAGCCTCTAGATATATTAGATTAAATGAAGTGCAATATCACCTTATATTAACTATTGTCATGCTTGCTAGTGAATGAGATAAAGAGGAGTGTGAAAAAATGAGAATATTAGTCTTTTTAATGCATGCATATGAGATTTGGCACGAGCTTCTTAGATGTAACTTGCAATGCAATGATTAAGATTTATGATTATCAAACAAGGTACAACTTAGGAAATTAATGACTTTGATATGTGCAACAATATGTACATCATAGAAAACTATTAGTTTTAAAACTCATTATAGCATATGGTTTATGTGGTTTAGGCCGTTGAAAGGAATTATGGCCCCATCCTTGTGTGTTTGTGAAGTTATTTAATAACTTCATTGGGACATTCATGAGATATAATAGTTGTAGCACTTTGGGATGAAACTAGTGAATAGTGATTATATGATATTAACTCTTTTAACTGTTCACAACCATTGTTTTCCAACCAATCTATCAATTTATTCCCCTCCTTGAAATAGTGGTTTATCTAATATGAAGTGAATTCATCCATTAGACCCCACACTTGCTGCAAAATATATTTGATCATGCACCAATTTTGATCACTCCTTTGCTGACAAGCATTGACAATTAGTAACGAATCTCCCTCAATCTCAATGGATGATAACTTCAAATTTCTGGCTAGTACTAGACCATGTAGTAGTGCTTGAGCTTCTACCACATTGTTAGTGCCAATTGGTAGATTAATTGATGATGCCTCTAAAACTTTTCCCAAGTGATCTCGAATTACACAACCAACCCCTGACTTACCTGGATTACCCTTAGCAACACCATCAAAATTTAACTTATAAGACCCTAATGGGGGAGGAATCCAAGTAACCTTACTTTTGTCCACTTTTAGATTCAAAGTTTGGAACAAGCTACCTTGGAAAGGCAGAGCTAGGTGCTTCCAACTTTTCATAATGGTTGAGTCCCAATTTGTACATATAGAGCCTATCTTTTTTGATTTTTGCACATATACGTTTGTTACCTCTAAAATTGCTTTCTCTATTGTTATAAGAATTTGACCTTTTTGTGTTATTTCTTTTGTGAAAATCCTTCTATTCCTCTCCCACAAAACGTGCTATATAATTGTTAGCAATGCAATCCGCCATATGCTTGCAAACAATGATGCCTTGTGAATCATTGGGAAGCTTGTAAACACATCCCATTGTGTATTTGGTAATGAGGCATACCAATTTAACTTACCTTTTACAAAAAAACCAACAACTTTGCGCAAATGAGCATTGAACAAATAGGTGATCTATGTTCTCTAAAATGTCACCACAAAGAACACATTTAAATTGATCTGTTATTTTCAACTTTCACTTATGATAATTTTCTTTTTTAGGATTAGCCAGGAGAAACAACTAGCCTAAGAAAGAATCATGTCATTCTAACAAAAAAATAATTTCCTTTTATTGTAATAATAATACAATAAAATAATAATATAATAATAATATAATACAATATAATAATGTTGATATAATATAATAAAATATAATAATAATCATATTATAATAATAATTTAAAAAACCAATTATTCCTAAAATCAATTTTTTTATATTAATATTATAATAATATGATTAATATATAATATTATTTAATAATTGAAAATGCGTGATTTTATTTAATGACTAATTATTTTAATTATTTAATATAAAGATGTAATAATATTATAAAGTTATATAATATTCTTTAATTATGTAAAAGATAACTGTATATAATTGTAACATTTAAGACATGAGTTGAATTTTCATTCATATTATTATTTTATAAAATTTTATATTAAAATTATAATTGTTTCAAATTTTATTATTTTTATTATATGATTATATTATTTAATTATGTGAAATAATATATGAGAAAAATATATCTGAATTATTTATATAAATTATTTAATAAAATAGATAAATTAATTTAATTTTTTTTTTAAAATTCACTAAACTAAATTTATACCTTGATAAATAGGTTTTCACACCTTATACATCATTTTAATGCAAAAAAGTTTAGACAATCAAATCCAAAAATTTAGTTGTAAAATACAATCAATACGCTATTTACACAGAATTAAACTAAATTTATTCGTTTCGTTTCTACACCTTTTGAGTTCATTTCCATTGCAATTCCACGGATTTTATGGAAACCAACCTACTTATCATATAATTCCTCATATTGTGGATATAAAGGCGTTTGGCAATATCCAGAGCCTCCGAACGAACGATGGCAGCTGCATACTTATCCATAGCCCCTACCGCTTCCGCTCACACTCATCTGCCTAAGCAATTCTCAGCTCCAAAATTTATTTCCACTTCTCGTCTCTCATTCACTTCAATCCCAACTACATCTCCATGTCGTCCTTTATCTACATTGAATCACAAAAGGGTCCTCAGAATCACAGCACAAGTTCAAGTTCAGGAGGCCTTACAATCTGGTAAGCTGAAACAAGAGTTTGAAAGGAAACTCTATGTGGGCAATATCCCCAGGACCTGTACCAATGAAGAGCTTGCTAAAATCTTTGCTGAATGTGGTGCCGTGGAGAAAGCAGAGGTATCTTCCTCTTCAATTATTTCTTTGAATATGCTTATGGATGGCAGGTTAGATTCCCAGTAGTAAATTAATATATGTATTGTATTAAAAGGTTAACAATTGTGTCCTATCCGGGACAACCAATATCAAACTTTAAAACAAGTACTGAATCAAATCTGGGTATTGCATATTTGTTTAGGGCCGTGAATACCTTAGGAAGGCTTTGAATCCCAGATTATCATGTTCAATGTTCAAAAGCTTCTTCTTTGTCTGTTTTGTAGCTTGTTTATCAGTAAATAAGCGAGCTTTCAATAACAATGCCATTTGTTCATTTCTGCTTTGATTCCTTTGTGAATCAACACCAAGTTTACTAAATAAAATGTGCCCCTTGACATTGTTTTTGTAATAAGTCCTATATGTTTAGAATTTCTGTTATTAGATTTTGATGTTTAACTTTTCTTATCGGTTCTGTAAGCAGTAGTTCAAAGCAAATGTTTGCTTTATCATAAATTTGGAGCATACGTAGGTGTATAGAGCGTCTTAGAAATAGGTGTCATTCAGATTCTGGCAATGATGCCATGGAGGGAGTTGAAGGAATTTTATCAGACGATGCTGCAGTACAAAATTGGGAGCTATTTGCAACAAAATAGTCCCATGAAAAAATAAATTTTTACCTCTCCGCTTCTGCATTTAAAGCTACCTCTGGATAATTTTAGGGAAGAAAAAAATCACTACACGTTGCTTGCCATTTGGCTAGAAAGCTCCCGAAGAATCCAGCATGTCTGCATTTCTGTTTTCTCCTGGAATTGAAGGGACAGGTTTTCAACCTACTGTTAATGATCTTGAATCCGTCCTTTTTGAATTATCCTACACACTACAGTCTTAGTAGAAGAGTTATCAAGTCAGAGCACATGATTTCCCTATTTCCTGTACTAGCAAAATGCCCAAGTTGGCTCAACAAAAAGAACTAGTATTTGGGAATCACAGCTGTGATTTGCATTTGTCCCATCAATTAAGTTTGCAAGCCAAATCCTCTTTACCTTCTTTCTCAAAACCTTCAGGTTGTTGCATGTATGTCTTCTTCCAAGTCACCATGTAGAAAGGCTGTCTTAACATGAAGCTGCTCTAATTCAAGGTCATACACAGTTGCCAACCCAACATTGCTCTAATAGAAGTCATTTTCACAATTGGTGAACAAATTTCATTAAAATCAACGCCTTTTTGCTGATCACAACCTTTGACCACCAATCTGGCCCTGTATCTCTTCTTCCCACCTTCTTCTTCCTTTAACCTGTATGCCCATCTATTTTTCAATGCTTTCCTGTAAGGTGGAAGAGACACTAAATCCCATGTGTGATTTTCCATAAAAGATCCCATTTCATCTCTCACAGCCTCCATCCACTGTTTGCTATGTTTGTCTTCACATGCTTCTTCAAATATAGCAGGTTGAACTTCATTGGACAACAACAAATGTTAATGAAATCATTATATTTTGTTGGAGGCCTATGCTCCCTAGTGGACCTCTGAACTTGAGGAATCAATTCCTGTTGTGTACTCTCCTCATGAGTACCAATGGGATGATCTCGCTTTTCATTTTCATGGGAATTTGGGGGCTGAACTTGTGGTTGAACCTATGGCTGATTTACAATCTCCTTTTGTTTGAACACGTTACTCCCACTTGTGATGTCTTCTAATGGAACAAATTCCTTGGCTGGTATGCCTTCTAATGGCATGTATTCTTTTGCAGATATCCCTTGTTCAAATAAATTTGGCATAACTTTTCATTAAAGATCACATCTCTGTTTCTGGCTTATTCTCTTAGTGGAAGGTGTTGGTGTTGCCTCCAGGCAAGGACTCACGAGGTTTCCTAGTTCTTGATGAACTTATTAAGGCTGTTAAGTCAAAGGAGCTTCCATCCCACCAGCTATAACTATATCCCAGTAGTCTAAGGGAGTGAACATAACCCCAGTTGTGTGCCCAATGGAAGTTGATGGCAAGCCCACCCTAGATAAGACCTGTGAAGATCCCCAGTTCTTTCCCAACCTTATTATGCTTGCTAAGAAAAAGAAATTCGCCAGCATAAGGATAGTCCGGTGGTTCTAGGGGGGAGAACATAATGCTTGTTGTGTGCCCAACAAGAGGGCATGCGTACAAGAGCTGCCAAGAGTAAAGACATGATAAATTGTAAGGTAGCTAATGCATCTCCTCTACCTATTGTATTTATACAATTAGTATAGAATTTATCATGGTCACCATTCAACCAGCCATTATTCTCTTTGCCGTTGAACCCATATCGTGGTATCTGATTGCAGTGACCAGTATTTAGCAACGGTTTATTTATGGCTCATATCCTTTGAGAAATCAAGATTTTCTCAACTCAAGTGTAAGGAAAATAAAGCAACTATGAACAGGTCATTTTTTTTGACAACAAAAGTTGACATACTAAAAAGATTTACTTATAGTTGCCATTTTCAAAAGAGTAATCACTTCCCAAGGTTCCTTCACTTGGAAATTAAAAAGTGTTCTTGAAAAGTATAGTTGACAATCATCAAAAAGATTCTAAAAGCTATGTTCCATGTAGTTTCATGGATAGAGACTGCAGGTGATGACAGTTACAAAATAGGAAAACTTAAAAATATATAGGAAATTTCAATTATTAATATATAGGGGCATTCATCATATACCTATGCTCCCCCAAGTTTCTGGTATGGGAACGACAGGGGATGCCGGGATGTTTCAGGTACAGAGGTTTTTTTTTGGCCATTTTTTAGCGGATGGCTATTAAAAAAAAGGAAATTTCAAATATTCATATGATAACATTGATAAAGCATTCATCATAGACATTATAGAACCTTTTGTGAGCACGGGTAATTGAATAGGAATTATGATGTTCTTTATATGTACATATGAGCATGGGTAATTGAATAGGAATTATGATGTTTTTTATATATAAATATGAGCGTGAGTTAATAAAGACATGCCTGACTCGTGTGTGTATTGAAGTGAGGGATTTATTATTAAAGTTTTCGTGAAGCCTTCAAGACTGCATGTTTTGTTGTCAAACTCATTAGCAAAGAGGAATGGTTAACTAAAAATATAATTGGTTATGTTCCAGTTTGACCTTAGATGGGATACTATATATGGGATTGTTCTATGAGTTGTCTATGCAAATAAATTTTTGCATTATGAAAATGGCATTTCCTGCCAACTATGACTTAAATTGTATTTAGCTGTATAATGATTGCAGCATGCCGACTTTGTCTATGGCAGTCCATGTATACTAAACAAGGTGTCCAATGTATGAAACAAGATAATTCTTGATTGTGGCTTTGATTGTGAACATATAGACTCATAGAGATTTGCAATGGGGGATATGTATTTTGTAGATTTTATGATCATGATTCATCATTGATCTATTACTTGGCTAAAATTACAGTTTGATGGGGGTTTGGGGGCAACTCCCTCAATGGGATCAAGGGGCAGTGCCCAAATTAACACTTTCAAAACCACACAGACCTTCATGGTGAACACCATTTTCATATTTTTTAATAAATCCTAGATGGGCATGTCATAACCAAACAAGCATTGAAAGGTTGTAAGTTTTTTTTTTTAAACTAAAATGTACTTGGGTATGTTAGGGGATGGCTAGCCATCCTGGGGACAGATGAGGGATGTATATGACAATGCCTCCCGAGGATGTTTCCTAAATTTTGACAAAAAAGAGATGGGGAGAGGACGTTTCCTAGGTGTCCCTGCAGCCATGAAACATCCCCTATAGGGTACTGGGGTAAAAGAGCAAGGGACGTGTCCCCGAGGAGCACTATCATATACATTATAAAACCATATTACATAACATTAGAACTGAATTGAGAATTCACATGTCAATTGACATACACATTAATAAAATTTCATTGCTGTCATTATTAATGTGAGTATATTTTATATAAAAATTACAAGAAAATGCTCAAAGGCTACAAGTTACAGCTACAAAGTGACAAAGAAAAGTTAGAAACTGAAAATTGTGCAATTGAATAAAATGACAAAAAAAAGAAAGTGTTCGGCAATGTTGTTACAAAATGACAAAATTTAACACTGTCACTGAATATTTTCTATCTCATGAATTTCATGTTGCCTTTCATTTAAAGGGAAATAGCTTATGATCTCATCAATACATAGGTACATTAGCATGGGTAAGAGTGGTATAAAATTTCATCCTTCTCTTTCTGCATCCATTTGGGTTTCGTTGCCAATATCATATTCAAAATTTAGTGCATATTCTTCGTTAAAATTCCTTCAAAATACAAGGGGACAAAATAAAACCATTATCAGTAAAACAAATGGTAGTGAATTATAGTACATGTATAAGGCAGCTGTACATATTATGATATTTATGTACATCTGTCTGGATTTGGATAACAGTTATACCCCTTTTTTCTTCTCATTTTTGTGTTTTTCCTTTTAAGTTTAAAATTGGACTTTCCAAGCTGGCCTGTAGGGGATGGCTAGCCATCTCTGGGATGTTTGGGGAACATCTAGGTGTCCCCCTGGCTGGCCTGGGAACAGCTAGCCGTTCCCTACCATTTCTGAGGCATACCAGAAATGTTTCCTAAAATAAATTTTGTAGGAGATGACCCCAGGAATGTTTCCTATCTATCCCCGAAATGTCCTTGGTAGGGGAATGGGTGGAAATTCTGAGGGGATGCATCCCCATGGAACATAGTCAAAAGGTTAACATTGCAATAGTTTAGAGGAAGCCAAGTTTTCATTATGTGTTGCTTTATTGTTTAGTTGCAATTACAACTTGGCTGCTATGAACTTCTTTTTGAGAGTGATACATTGTAACAGCTAGGAAGAAGTATTTGCATTTATTACAAAATTAAACTTTCAGGTTAAACTTACTTTTGGCTTTTTGTATTGCCTATTTGCACAGGTTATGTATGACAAGTATAGTGGGAGAAGTCGACGTTTTGGTTTTGTTACAATGAACACTGTTGAGGATGCTCAAGCAGCTTCTGAAAAGCTGAATGGAACTGTGAGTCATCTTAGATCTATTGCTGAGAAAATTTTGAAGTTGGCTTTGCTAAGTTTGCATCTTCTAGTTGACATAAAGTTGTGCATGTTGTAAATCCAGGAAATAGGTGGACGTGAGATTAAGGTAAATGTTACAGAGAAACCCTTGGATATATCCACTTTAAATCGGTTGCCAGAAGAAGTCCCATTCGTTGAGAGCTCATATAAAGTATACGTGGGTAATCTGGCTAAGACAGTAACCACTGAAACCCTGAAAAATAAATTTTCAGAGAAGGGGAACGTTTTGGATGCAAAAGTCATTTGCATACCGCAAACAGGAAAGTCATGTGGCTATGGATTTGTTTCGTTTTCATCAGAAGCTGACATGCAAGCTGCCATTTCCTCATTCAGTGATGTGGTGAGCTTACAAACCCTTTTAACCTTGCAGTTATAATAACAAGGAAAGAGTCAAACATGCTGTGTTGTGGACTAATTAATGTATTTGAATCTTGAATTGCATATTAGCCATTTAATGCATGAGAGTTAAGAGACCCCTCTTACTTTCACTACATTTAACATTAAAAAGTCACTGATAAGTGCTGCAAATCCGTTAGCTATTTCAACACCAACCATCCTTCACCATACATAAGAAACAAACGTCAAAGACAATTTTGAATTTGAGTTCTATCTTAAAAATTTACAATAACAGATAACTATCAATATTTTAATTTACTGGAGCTACCATATCATCTGGACTACTGTGTCCAGCACCAAAACTGTACTGTGTGTCTGTTTATTACTATCTTGTGCTTGGTCAAAAGTTTTGAGGAAAATGGATGCAATTACTGCCATATTTATGCGTTCATGGAAAATCTGAACCTAGTTCCTCAGTTATCCTTTTTTTGTAATAAACTCATAATTCTGAATTCTTTCTGATACTTTTAACCTGGCTTTGTGCAAAGGTTCCCCCTACCTCCCACTGAGTTCACTCCTAAGTCTGACCTTCTTGTGACCTGAAGATCTGTTTGCAGCCACAGTGCAGTTTTTGGAGAGAATCCTTGGTGCAGCTGATTTTCTCTGAAATCCATGGCACCACAACATGATGCCATGCATGACTGTTAGAGATGGCCTTGAGCTTTCCAATTGCTACTTTAGGCCTATTGTTTCCTATATCAACACCTTCAGGCCTCTATTTTCAAATAACATTGCATGGTCATACCTGAATGCTGCCGAAATTCTGCTAATTGCTACATTCGACCTGATTTTGCATTCATCTGTTTCATGCAGTTATCATTAGAGATCTAGTTGATACCAGTCAAATTCATACACTAGTGTTCTTACTCTCCCAGAGGGACTTCTGCAAGCAAGATAGGAAAGAGATGCAAGGAACCACTACAAGTCTACCTCAGATTGTGGCTCATTCTTCCTTATCAACAGCTAGGATTGTCTCAAACAAGATACAGCACCTTTGTGCTAATAACTTAGTTATTTGCATGTTCATTTTTTTAAACTGTAAATTACAAGCTAGGTGAATTAGTATATGACATGCTAGATGTTACAACTCTCTTGTTATGCTCTAGTTTTCATTCTGCTTAATTTCTTGTTTTGTTGTATTCTCAATCTGTTTAATTACAGGTTTGTTTGCACTATTCTCATTAAAATATATTAGATTAATCTAATCTCAATCACTAGAGATGCAATCTGGCAAATCAGCCTAGTGACTAAAGTTTATGGTGAACCCTTTAGTGCTTTTTTGATTGCCACCTACTTAGCTAAACAATTGCTGCTCTTAACCAATCACTTGCATACAGCCTTGGATTTTTTCCATGTACAAAACTTGAAGTAATTATTGAATGTGTGTGTCTATGTGTGTGTGTGTGAGAGAGAGAGAGACCCTCTCGATGACCCATCACTAGCATACACCCTTGGGTTTTAACATCTACAAAACTTGAAGTAAATTTTGAATTATAGGGGAGAGAGAGAGAGAGAGATATGATAACCTATCACTAGCATACACCATTGGGTTTTTACACCCACAAAACTTGGAGTAAATTTTAAATTATAGGGCAGAGAGAGAGACCCTCTCCATCATCTTGTGCCCCTGTACACTCCCCTATCCCTCCCCTCTTTCTAGTTCTAAACTTACAGCAAATTTCGTAGATGGAAAAAGCCCAAGGCTGTATGCTAGGAATTAGTCGAGAGGGGGGGAAGGGGGCAAAGCAGAAAGAGGGGGAGGTAGTGTGGGGGGAGACAGAGAAAGGGAGAGATGGAGGATGGGAGAATGGGTAGGAGAGGAGATGGTTTTCCAGATGCCTCATAGGAGCAATTCATCTAGTTGAAAAGGAGAATTTTTAATTTTTTGTTATTTACAAAATATGGCTTTCCTAAGTTATTATTTTATTTATTGAATCTAATTGTTCATTTTACCTGGTGTAGGAACTACAAGGAAAACGAATAAGAGTGAATGTTGCATGAAGAAGAAACCAGAAATTGCAACTACCCACAAGAAGGACTACCATGCTTGAGTATCTGTTCATGGAGTGGACATTGAAGTATGCTCTATGGAGTATGCTTTATGAGGTCATATAAATTTGAGAAAATTAAGGCAATTCTGTATCTGCCCTTTTGATTGCAGGCCATGTATGACAATTATTCTATCAAGGACAGTCGGAAGCAAATGTCTGATGTGTAACCTCCCTTCACATTATGTCTGATGTGAAATTTTGGGCGTTATCTACAATTTATGAATATTTTAATGAACTCTGGGCAGAAATTATGTGGAATTACATGGGATTTAGTATTGTGGATTAATATCTCCCTCGATTTATTTTACAACATAGCTATGCTAGATTTCTTAAACTTCATTTTGATGGATTGCATAACAGCCCCATACGTTTATCCATGTATAATATACAGTAGTATATCCTTGAACATGGGAGCCTTTTGTGATTCAGAAATTTTAGCTAGGATTAGATTCTTGGCTGGATTTCTGACCTTGGTTTGCTTAATGTTTGCTCCTAACTTGGTCTACAATAAGGGAGTTTGTTTTGTGCCATGATAAGCATTGCCTGTTAATGCATTTGATTTTTTTCTCCTGGAGTTTTATTGTGAGTTATTTCTTCCAAAAAGCATGGGGCCTGCTTATAATCAGTGTTAATGCAATGATAAGTTTCATAATTGAACATTTCTGTTGGTCTGTGTTTATAGTTCTCTTAAATGATTACTGGACTATGTGCAAAATATAATCGTTAATGCTTGCAATAATATAACATAAAATAGAACTAATGAAGAACGATCTACAAAATAGAACAGAATTTTAGAACACCTAAACAATGAAGATTTTAATAGACCGACTGCTGGAATCAAAGACTACAGTAACCTCCACTGTTGAAAAAGATTTTCGAGATAACTCACTTGGTCTTTCCAAGGTGAGCCACATCAGTAGCTTGTTGATGAATATGACGTGGTCCAATCTTATTTCCCACTGAAATCGAAAAAAATGTTTATAGGATCTACGATGAACGGAGTTGCCCTAGATGATTGCTCCTCAGCGAATGAAAAAAATATTAATAACTTATTACAATGCACAAAACACATCAATTATCACTTGATACATATGCATCTAGGGTATTTCGGCCTTGATTGCTCTTGGTGATACCAATAGGATTAAATATGAAACTGTTTTTTCATTTATGATTATCATGCCTTATCATAGCCTATATTTATATGTTCTTCTCTTAAAGGTATAATTTTATCGTATACGTATGATTATACTGTTCTTTCGTACTCTTTGCTGTCCAAATTTGACCATTAAATAGGTAAAAGCAAGTTCATCACAATTATGCTCAATAAAGTGGTGGTATCTGTGATTAATCCTCATCTTGGAAAACTTTTTGGAAGTGTGATTGAACATATAATTAGCAGTTGGGCTGAAAAAAGGGAAAAAGAGGAAAAAAGAGCTGAGGGACAGGGTGGTTTGAGACTAAAGCACTCCACTGTTGACCATGGTGTTACTTTTAGATTCTTGATTGAAAAAATGGAATGTTCAAGGAGATCGAGCTTTGTTGTTTTGTAGACTTTAAAAAAGCCGACCGCGGTACATGAGAAGTTAAGTTGTGGAATAGAATGGAGGGAATTGGGAGTTCAAGTATTAGCAGAAGCGGCTATTCATAGAGAAACTCTATGATAAGGTCAAAGGGATTAAAATGGAACCAACAAAGTAATGTTAGAGTGCTTTTAAAGCGTTGATATTGGTGTCAAAGTAAGGTTGTCCGGTTCCCAGCATTGCTTAAGGCTTTTATTGATAAGCTATAAGGTGGTTGACAAGGTTGGCGGGGAGGGAATCTAGTTGGCCAAATGCATAGTAAAATTACTCTTATATGTAGATAATTTCAAATTAATTGCTAAAACATCTCATGATATGAGAAAACACTTGAAGACTCTTGAAACATTTAGTCAGCAAGTTGGGGTGCAAGTGAACACTAGTAAAATCAAAACAATGATCTTCTCACTGTGAAGGAAAAAACAACAAATCAATTCTCTTTGAAGGCAACCTACTGGAAATAGTGAATGAATACGAGTATCTTGGGCTTGATTTTCACAACAAACTTAGCTTGAAACGTGCAAAGCAAAAAGAATTGAAGGAGGTTGGAAAATGTTACTCTTTACAAAATAGATGTAGAACTGCAGAATTATGGGATTGGAAAACTAAGAGAGCACTTTTTTGGCTTACTTGTTACTCCAGTGATTCTCTATGGTGTGAAATTTTGGACATGTCATATCAGAAGTGGAGACAAGTGGAAAGAATCCAAAAGCATCTAATCATAAGTAGTCTTAAAATCAAGATTACAGTTCCTTATGAGATTTTATTGGCTGAGACAAGTACCTTCCCCTTGGAAGCATCGATGATGGTCTGATTATTAAGTTACTTATAGAAGGTCCAAAGCATGGAGAACCATCGTTGGCTAAGCTAATTATGGAGGGAAAGAGAGCTAGCTAGAAGAAACAACACATTGATGAAACAAACAAATGGATGAAAAGAGTGGGATGTGGATATATGCATGAATGTCCAAACACAAATGAGGAAATAAAAGAATCTAAAGAAAATTTTAAAAATTTCTATATGGACAAAACAAAATAGGATGAAGCCGAAGGGTGGTGGATTGGTTAGAGAACTCTGGGTTAAAATTACATGGAGTGCCGAATGCGATTCTTTTAAGCTACTCCCGGTTTGAAGGATTGTCTCACTTGACCCGGCTGGTAAGCGACACCGGAAGGACTGTAGTGCCTGGCCGCCCCTCCTCCTCCCCCAAAACCTGGCATAAAAGTAAGACTAGGGCAAGGGTGGTTGAGATCGTTGGATTGAGTTGCAAGGCCTACACGAAACACGAACGCATGGTCTAGGAATACCTCTGAGTTACCAAAAAAAAAAAAAAACAAATAGGATGATAAAAAACTTACTATATCAAAGAATTTATCCCCTAGGGGGACCATGAAGAAAAAAACTTATATAGGAGCGAATATTAAATGGAAAGCAAAAATGTTGATAGCACAATTATGAAGGGCAGATGGATGGTACCTAAAGAGGAGTGAGAAAAAACAATATGCTGATTTTGTAACAAGGGAATGGTGGAGACAGAATGACACTTCGTCATGGAGTGCTGAACATATAAAGCCATCTGGACCAACGATGAAGACACTTCATATGTTGATAATTTAAGTACCTTGTTTAAGGAGGCAAGGTTGGACAAAACTACAAACTTCATCAAAATTTATTGCAGAAAAGATGATCTCAAGTGAAATTTACAAACTTTTTAGGGCATTTCTGTTGGAGGATCTTGTGTCGATCTTGGATCCCATAGATTGCTTTGACCTCGTGAACATTATTAAAATATTTCATTTCATTTCATTTCTTATATCCATACTTATTTGGAGGCACCGTACACATGATACAGGATAGAGGGTCTGATGGTGCTGCACCCTATCTTTATAAGTGTAAAGAGCTGTGTAGATGCTACAGTGGCAAGAAAGAAAAAAGCAGTCATGTAGCTGGGTGTTGATTTCTTTTTTACATACACTTGTAACGTCTTCATTGACGTCAATTTAAAAAATAATAATTTTTCAGGTATATTAGCATGGTCCAAAAAGTTAAAAACAAAAACCATTGACTATTGATATCATTTGTGTCAATTGGTGAAC